>CAUYTI010019687.1:0-39253 GCA_963575145.1 Galago senegalensis | reverse complement strand
TAAACCCCAGGAACAGTGGCCTACTGAAGTGAATAGGGTCTGGGACCTGGGGATCCACGAGTGACTGGGTGAAAGGTAGGGAAGGAGGTATTAACCTTCCCAGACTAACCCAGTTGCCGAGAGGGTCCCTTTGCCCTCACGGTGCCGGACGGGCCCCAAAACTGCTCACTAGAGTTGCACGCCTCACCGGCAGCAGGCTCCTGCTCTGGGCAGGTCCAGTAACACTCGCTAGGGCCGCAGGCACGCTGCAGGCATCCTGCAGGAAGAAGCGGAGAAATCCTCCATCCCAAGCAGACACAAAACAGCTTGTGAGAGACACACACACCCCAAGGGAGCCAGGGGAGGTGTTCCCTGCTTCAGGCTCACAAGCTGGGCAGGTCTAGAACTGCTTGCTAGAGACACACTCGCCCTGCAGGTAGCAGTAGAGGGGTGTACCACTTTTGGTGGTCCCAGAACTATTTGCTAGAGCCACATCCTTCCCTTGGACAGAGGTGGAAGAGTTCGTCGCTCCGGGCTCCTGCACTGGGAGGGCACGAATCGGCTTGCTAGCGCCGCACGCATCCAAGGGGTGATGGTGAAGTAGTCCCCTGCTTCCCCCCAGCTACTCTGGTGGGGCTGAACTAGGACAAATTTGGTCACTTGTGTACACTGCACTACCACTGCCATTCCCCAACCCTTTGGTTGCTCCAGGGTGCTGAACTAGGACTGATCTAGCCACTAAAATTCCCTTGTTCTACCCAGAGGGGCTGAACCAAGACTGATTTGGCTGCTGCCAGTTTCCGGCCCCCTGGTTGCCCAGCAGGATGAACAAGGTCTAAGCTGGTCACACACACTTCTGTGCAGCTGCTGCTGTGCCACTGCACCCTGGCTGTTGCAGCACCTGAGAACTGTGATAAGACAACAGACACGTTCTGCTTCTCTCTCTGGGCAACCAGAAGAAGCCATCAACTAAATGGTTCTGATAAGGCCTCCGAACAAGCTAAACTCAGCATGGGGTGGAACCAGTGGAAAAACTCTTGCAACGCAAATAACCAGAGTAGATCAATTCCTCCAAGGGAAAATAGAGAAGACACAATGGAAGACCCCATCCACAAGCAAATGGCTGTGATGTCAGAAATTGAGTTCAGAGTGTAGATAGCAAATAAGATTAACAGACTGGAAGAAACGAAGGAATTAGAAACTCAAGAAATTATTCAAAAGATTTCTCAAGAAGTTACTCAAAAGGTATCTCAAGAACTTATTCAAAAGATGAATCAAGAACTCAACGATTTCAAGGATATAATGATGAAAGATTTAGAAAGGCTGAGACAAGAGGATGCAGCCCTCAAGGATCTGAGAAACACAGTGGAATCCCTCCGATACAGAGTGCAAGAGGCAGAAGAAAGGATCTCCGACACTGAAGACAAAGCCTTTGAAGAAGCCCAGGAGTGCAAAGATGAAAAGAAATGGAGAGAAAAACAGATCTCACTCTCAGAGAACTCTTGGATAATTCGAAGAAAACTAATATTCGCCTTATATTAATCCCTGAAGGTGATGAAGTTGCCTCACAAGACACAGAGGCTCTTCTTCATGAAATTATGAAAGAGAACTTTCCAGACATGCCAAGAGATTCTGAAATTTAGATAGCAGATATTTTCAGAAATCCAGCACGACTCAACCAAAACAGGACATCCCCCAGACACATCATAATTAACTTCACTAAAGTTAAGATGAAAGAGAAAATTTTGAAAGCAGTTAGACGTAAGAAATCCATTACCTTGCAAATATTTTCTCGCACTCTGAGGGCTGTCTGCATGCCCTACTTACTGTGCTTTTGGCTGTGCAGAAGCTCTTTAGTTTAATCAGGTCCCAATAGTGTAATTTTGATGTTGCTTCTATTGTCCGTGGGGTCTGTCTCATAAAAAATTTACCCAGGCCGATTTCTTCAAGCATTTTCCCTGCACTGTCTTCAAGTATTTTTATGGTTTCATGTCTTAAGTTAAGTCCTTAATCCAGTAAGAGTCTATCTTAGTTAATGGTAAAAGGTGTGGATCCAGTTTCAGTCTTCTACAGGTCCCCAGCCAGTTCGTCCAGCACCATTTGTTAAATAGGGAATCTTTTCCCCATTCAATGTTCTTTATTGGTTTATCAAAGATGAGGTAACGGTAGGTAGCTGGATTCATCTGTTGGCTTTCTATTCTGTTCCATACATCTGCCTCTCTGTTTTTGTGCCAATACCATGCTGTTTTAAGTACTATGGCTCTATAGTATAGTCTGAGGTCTGGTAGGGTGATTCCTCCTGCTTTGTTTTTATTCCTGAGTAATGTCTTTGCTATTCAAGGTCTTTTCTGATTCCATATAAAGCGAAGTATTATTTTCTCAAGATCTTTAAAATGTGACAATGGGGCTTTAATGGGGATTCCATTAAAATTGTATATTGCTTCGGGTAATATGAACATTTTAACAATGTTGATTCTTCCTAGCCATGAACATGGTATATTTTTCCATTTGTTAACATTTTCGGCTGTTTCTTTTCTTAGGGTTTCGTAGTTCTCTTTGCATAGATCTATAACATCCTTTCTTAAGTATGTCTCTGACAAAGGTTTAATAACCTGAATCCATAGAGAACTCAAAATTATTAACACATTAAAAAACAAAAAAACCCCACGTGATCCCGTTGCAAGGTGGGCAAAGGACCTGAAAGAAATTTCACCAAAGAAGATAGGCGTACGGCCTATAGATATATGAAAAAAAGCTCACCATCCTTAATCATCAGAGAAATGCAAATCAAAACTACTTTGAGATATCACCTAACTCCAGTAAGATTAGCCCATATCACAAAATCCCAAAACCAGTGTTCCTGGCGTGGATGTGGAGAAAAGGGAACACTTCTACACTGCTGGTGGGAATGCAGTTTAATACGTTCTTTTTGGAAAGACATCTGGAGAACACCTCGAGAACTAAAAATAGACTGCCTTTCGATCCTGCAATTCCACTATTAGGTATATACCCAGAAGATAAAAAATCACATTACAATAAGGATGTTTGTATCAGAATGTTTATTGCAGCCCAATTCATATTTGACAGGTCATAGAAAAAGTCCAAGTGCATCTTTTTTTATGTGCCTTTATTTTTTCTTTCATATTTCTCCTTGTATTTATGATTTTTATTAGGTATGACTTTCTTTCATAAAGCAAGAAACAGTAGTTCTTGGTATTAAAAAAAACTAAGGGTACACATAATTAGCAAGAAGACCCAATGGCCTTTTGTTTAGTTTTATTTTAACCATTTTCCGTAAGTTTAAACCAATCACCAGGTATTTTTTTATTATCTAGCATATTTGGATTAAGAATTTAAATGATAAAATATAAAAGTAAAAGCCAGAGTTCTAACAATATAAAAATAAATATCTCATTTCCCGGAATGAAACTCCCTAGAATTATAAGAGTGAAGCAGGATATTATTAAAGATAATAAAAATAATTTCACTTTCATAGCCTTTTATTACATGTAAAATCTGATCCAGAGAGTTGCATGTTTTCTCTTATAACTTCATCAAACATCTGCTTTTCTTCCTCTTTAGCTCTGTTCTTGGATATGTGACTTAAGTTTTAGCCAATTTTTAAACAGATGGTTGGACTTCATTTGACCTCCAAATGTATCTGTTCATTGCCAACTATTACCTTAGCATCTTCTGGATCTCTTGGATCCAGCTCCTCAGTCATTTTTCCTTTTTTCCCTTCACATGAAATCCACTGAATCAAAGTATTCAGTTTCCATAAATACAGGAGGTGTTTGTTTGCCCTGTTTTATTTATTTGTTCGTGTATTGTTTTGCATTTGCTTGTACATCATTTATTTTCAAGATCTTTTCACTCTCTGAAAAGCCAACTGATGGAATTAGTAAGATTATATTAAGGTACCTGAAACAATCTTAGATGATCTGACTCACAGAGATGCTCTTAGCTGCAAATAATAGGGAACATTGCTATAAGAGGGTTACATCATGAAGACATTTGTTGCCTCTTGTATTATAGGAAGGCATAGAAGATTCTTAGGGGCTATGGAGTCTGCTTTCTTTTATTAGATCACAAGAGCTCTGAGCATTTCCTTTTCTGCCCTCTCTTTCCTTTTCTGCCCTCTCTTCTGATAGTCCACAAATTTTTCCCTCCTAAATTGTAGCTTTTATTTGTCTATTCTTACACACAAGTCTCTCTCCATGACTCGACTTACATTCTTTAATATTATTTTAATGATTCAGCATGTCTATCTTTTAAATTTTAAATTGTCTTATGTAAGTTTTAGAAGAAAGTATGCACAAAACAATAGAGGAATTGGAATGCAATTAACATCTGTAGTTACAGCAAACTGTCTTCATTTGAAAATTTGGTTTTATATTGCAAATAGCCTGTTTTTGCTTTTCTTCCAACTTTTTGTATGTCTATAATAGTTTAGTATGTTTTCTTTCCTATGTAAGACATTATTTAGACAACACAGTTCTTGAGGATAATTGTAGTATCTTAACCTAAAGTGTTCACTGTACCTACCATAGAACTCTGTCCATGGTACATTGTCAGAAAACTAGTTGAGTTAAAAAAGTGAATTTTATGTTCAGAAGTCTGAAAACTAAGAAGTATCAGACATCATGCTAGGTAGTAATTTCATAATGAAAAAAAATTGAGTCTGACTTTTATGACTTTTTACTACTATTTTAACATACTGGATTGTAATAAAAGGCACTTCTTTACCCCCCCCCCCCACCTTTGTTTCCCCAGCCTTTCTATTCTGTTCTTTCTCACCCTCTGTAGGGATCCTGTCTCACTGGTTCTGGTTTATACTTCCATGTTTCTTTTGCAAAATGAGAAGATATGCATTTATTTTCTTATTTTCCCTTCTTATGTAAAAGGTAGTAGTCTTTTATGCTTTGTTTTCTTCACATAATAATTTATCTTGAAAGCCACTCCATGTCAGCTCATCATTTTTCTGATGTTTTTAAATTGTTCTATAGTACTCAATTGTGTAGATATACTATAGTTTATTCAGTGTATCTCCTATTTTTGAGCATTTAGGTATTGTAAATCATACTGCCATGTATGTGTATATATATATATATATATATATATATTTTTTCATTTTATTAATACTGTCTGTTCAAGATGAATTCCTAGAATTGTAATAAAAAAATGCAAAATAAAAATAAATGTACTTTTGTTAGATATTGTCAAATTCCCTTCCAAAGGGATTGTAGCAGTTCTATTCCACCAGCAGTGTTTTGAGAGTTCTTTCAGCCTCACTGATAGAATGTGTTCTCAGACTTTTTAACTTTAGCCCATCAGGTGAGAAGTAGTTTTCAAAGATTATTTGAGTTTCTTAAATTACATGTGAGTTTCAACATCTTTTCATATGCTTAACATCATTTCATGCCAGTGTTGTGAATAGTCTATTTACATCTTTAGCATTTAGAGTTTTTGATCTTTTCCCCTCAAAATTCTGAAAGTGCTTCCCATATTATGTATATTAGCTCTTTCTCTGTGATTTATGTTGCAAATGTATCCTAATTTGGCCATTCTTTGATTTTATTTTGCCATGTAGATTTTTATAAATTATATAGTCAAATTTAGCAGTCATTTGTTTTTGTTGCCTGTGGATTTTAAGTCAGTGTTAGAGAGTTATTATCTACACTGAAATTATAGTGAAAGTCACCCATATTATTTTTCAAGTAATTCTATACTGTCTTATGTTTTTCTTTTTTTTATTTAACTTCCTGATAATTGCTGTTTATGCTTGCATATGGTGTGAGGTATGGATCTGATTTTATTTTTTTCTATTTGGCTGCCTAGTTGGGCCAGCAACATTTATTAAAAGTCCAGCTTTGCTTCCATGACTCATGATAGCACCTTTATCACTTCCATATGTATTTAGGTCTATTTTGGGACTTCCTATTTTATCCTATTATCTATACAACAAATCTTGTAACAGCAGCACCTTGTTTTAATAGGGTGGTTTAATGTCTGTTGGAATTAGCCTGCCTTGGTAGTCTTAATTTCTTGTGTGTTCGTGGTTACTCCTTCATGCATGTTTCTCCTTAAGAACTTTAGCATTGACTTGTCTAGCTCCATAAAAAAGCTTGTTGATATTTTTATTAGGGCTGTGTTAAATTGACATCTTCATGATGTTGAGTTATCCTATCTAAGAACAGGGCATGCCTTTCTGTCTGTTCAAGTCTAATTTTGTGTCTTCAAACACAAAATGGGTTTTAAAATATTCTTTATAGCTAGTACAATTATGATAACTTAAAAATCCCAATGGTTTGTAAAAAAAAAATACAAATTTCATTACTTCCAAGTTACCAAGTTACTTGCAAGTTACCAAAAGCAATAGAAAAACAATAGAAAAATAGCTAGGATCTTCAACTTTACTAGGAGTGGTGGTAATGAGTACACTTATCTCATAATTGATTTGTAGATAATGCTTTTGTTTTCTCATAAAATTGATATATTTGTCCCAATGTTATCTTCACTGATTATGTCAATGTTTTGCCTATAGTTGACGTTCTATAAATATTCATGGAATAAATGAGCCTGGAAAAAAAATATTCTTCTTGATGGCATGGCAAGGTTTTGTCAAGTTTATTTTTAAGTATTTAATCTTTTTCCTTGCTATTAAAAATGAGGTCCTTTACCATTATGTTGTCTGGCTGATTATAGTTTGTGGCTGGGAAAGATGCTGTCTGTTCTATGTTAATCTTCATAGCTTACTGAGTTCTTTTATTAATTGGATTATTTCTATGTTCATTGATTCTCTAGTATTCTCTTAGAGATATTTTACTTCTTTCCAAATTTATATGACTGGTGATGTCTTTTATCCAGTTGCATTAGGTGATACCTTTATTATAATGTTCAATAACAATAAAACTAGTAGACATTCTTGCCCTTTCTTGAGCTTACTTAAAAGATTATCAATATTGGCATGAATTATGATGTTAGCCTTAAGAATAAAGTTTACATATTTTGTCATGTTAACAAATTATTGTGTTATACTTTGTGTTCTTAAGAAAAATTAGAAAAAAATACTGAATATTACTGGAGGCTTTTTAAGTATCTATAGAGATCATCTCATTTTTTTCTCCTCTTAAAACTATTATATGGTATATTATATTGATAGATTTCCTAATATTGAACAAACATTAAATTCCAAAATAAACCCCAGTTGGTCATGGCATATTTTATTCTTAAATGGTGTTAGATTCTGTTTAGTTGTTAATTTTTTAATTTAGTACATTTACATCATTTTTCTTTAGTGGTATTGGAATGTAGTTTTCTTTTTTGTGTTATCTTTATGAAGTCTAAGGGTCAATTATTTACCCTCTCCTCAATGCTCTTAAACATATATATGGTTTTAGACATCTAGTTATATCTTTTTAAAATCATCTATTACCTGGTGCTCTTTTGTGGAGTAATTTTTTGATAATTTTCTCCAATTTTTTCTAAGAAAACTAGTCAGTTTAAGCATTTTATGTCAATATAGTAAAATTTGGCAATCTGTATTTCCTTGGAAAACTATCATTTTTCATCTAGCTTTTCAAATTTATTTGCATGTAGATCTTTAAAGAAATCTCATGATTTAAAACAATATTATTTTAATGATTTCCCCCTTTTATATTTCCTATTTTTTATATTTATGCCATTTCTCTTTTTAAAAATCATGCTAGTGGGCAGCTCCCGTAGGTCAGTGGGTAGTGCGCTGACCACATATACCCATGGCTGGTGGGTTTGAACCCAGCCCTGGCCAGCTAAACAACAAAGAAAACTGCAACAAAAAAATAGCCAGTGTTGTGGCCAGCTCCTGTAGTCAGTCCTTGCTACTTGGGAGGCTGAGGCAAAAGAATCGCTTAAGCCCAAGAGCTTGAGGTTGCTGTAAGTTGTGATGACACAGCACTCTATCAAGGTCAACATAGTGAGACTGTCTCAAAAAACAAAAAAAAAATCATGCTAGCTAGGGGTTTGTCTGATTTGTTAATTCCTTAAAAAAAAAACTAAGATTTTGATATAGTATGTTTATTATTTTTCCTATTTCTATCTCTATTCTATTTTTATTATTTCTTAACATTTGTTATTTTTTTAGTTGTTGCTCTTTTTATATCTTTCAACTGGAAATTTATTTGTTATGACTTTTCAATTTTTATTAATTAAAACATTTAGTGATATGCATTTTCTTATGCTTATTGCTTAAAATGTATTCTGTACATTCTGATAACTCTTTACTATCAATATTTTTTAGAACTAAAAATTCTGTGATTTCAGTTTGCATTTCCTTTTTCTCCCAGAAGTTGTTTAGGAGAAGAGTTTTTAATTTTTAGGAGGATAAGCTTTTTCTAAGCTTTTTTGCTTTTCAGTTTTGTCAATTTCTAACATGAGTATATTGTGGTCAGGGAGTATTGTTTGTAATATTTTTATTAATATATTACAATTTGCTGATGCTTTTCTTGTAACCTACTATATGATCAATTTTATTGTAAATGTTTCATGACATTTGGAGATGAGAAGGCATAGTTGTTTTCATTATCAGAGTGTAAAGATCAGTATATTTCTGTTAAGTTCTACCTTAATATGATTATTCACTTTTTGTATATTTTATCTTTCTTGCACATCATTATCTTTATATTTCTTACTTTCTTGCAAAAGTAGCCTATGGTAATGAATGGTAGATTCATAATCATAGGCTACTTTTACCAGAATAATGGGCTTAGTGAAATGATTATCTTTTAAATAAGCTGTATATGTTTGTGTCACAACATATGTCCATTTGAATATCTCTCATTTCTTGTTACTTGGGACAAATAAATTATTCTTGTCCCCTCCCTTACCATTATATTGCTAGTATAAATGAAGTACACTTACACAACTATGATTATGTAATGTGATACGTTTCTGTGTTGCCTATTAGATTATGGGCCTTTTAAAAATACCTTTATTAAGATATAATTTCTATACAGTAAATTCCACATATTTCTAGTGTACAACTTGATGAGTGTGACATATGTATATATGCCCATGAACCCACCATAAAGACAATGAAAATATTTGTCATTCCACCAGATTTTCCCTTTACCATTTGTAATTCCTTCCTCCTACTTCTTTAGACACCCCCCAACATGGCAACCACTGATCTGCTTTCTGTCACTCTGTCACTATAAATTAATTTGCACTTTCTTTCTTTCCTCCCTTCCTTCCTTCCTTCTTTTCTTTCTTTCTTTCTTTTTCAGATAGAGTTTCACTCTCTTTGTCCTGGGTAGAGTTCCATGGCATCATAGCTCACAGCAATCTCAAACTCTTGGACACAAGCAATCCTCTTGCCTTAGCCTCCCTAGAAGTGGGAACTACAGGTACTTGCCACCAAGCTCAGCTAGTCTTTTAATTTTTATTAAAGATAGGGTCTTGCATGTTTTAGTGATTATAAATTGGGCTGTGATAAACAGCCTAGTACATGTGTCTTTATAGTAGATGTGATCTGCTTTTTTTTTAGAAATTATTTTTTACTTTTATTTATATATATATTAGTTGTCTTTTTTTTTAGACTTTGGTAAAAACATAATAAGGAAACAAGTTTGTTAGCTATTTGTATTTTGTCTTGTGTATTCTGTAACGAACAAGTAGTAAATAATTATGTATTCAAAAACAATTGCACAGCTCTCGTTAAAGCTATATTAATAGGTACTTTCTATTTTGGTTGCTGATACAATGCTATCTTTCTTTTTCTAATATTATTTTGTAATTCTTTATTATATAATAATATAATTGATTTTGTATAGTTATTTTGAAGTAGGCTACGTTGCTGAATTTTTCTATTGTTTTTGGTAACTTGCACGTAACTTGGTAACTTGGAAGTAGTGAAATTTGTATTCTGTTTTTACAAACCATTGGGATTTTTAAATTATCATAATTGTACTAGCTAGGATCTTCAAGTTTACTAGGAGTGGTGGTAAAGAGTACCTTATCTCATAATCGATTTATAGATGATGCTTTTGTTTCCTCATAAAATTGATAGATTTGTCCCAATGTTATCTTCAATGATTATGTCAATGTTTTGCCCATAGTTGACGTTCTGTAAGTACTCATGGACTAAAGGAGCCTGAAATAAAAATAAAGATAATAAAGATAAGGTCTTGCTCTTGCTCAGCCTGGTCTTGAACTGAGCTCAGGTGATTTACTGTGTAGGCCTACCAGAGTGCTAGGATTACCAGCATGAGCCACCGCTCATTTTCTAGACATGTATAAAAAAGTGATTCACTGTCTCACTTTTGAGTGATTTGGTTTCTTTCACTCAGCACCACTTTATTGCTGATTTTCTGGTTTTATTGCAATGGTTTTATACAAGCAAGAAGTTTTGTGTTAGGACTTATGCAGATTCTGATTGTTGGTAATGTAGTGACTGGATTGACTTGTGTGGTGATATGTTTGTTTTCAGTTCTACGCTCTATTTCTAGGCATATTATTGTCTTATTTTGCAAAGGGAGTCATTCAATGGAACTAAAGAAATTTTGTGCTGTTAATAATACTTTTCAGAAGAGGAAAAAAGAAAACATTTACAGGCAAAAAACCCCCAACACGCTAAACACTGATAGTAACTAGGAGAAGAATTGCTAGCACACTCACAGCAATGAGGTGTTGATTGCAAGGCAAGGTGGAACCTTTGAAATGCCAGTATCAAGGAGCATTTCTGTTGAGGAAGTAAACATTTAATATTGTTCTCTTCTTGTACCTTCAATTGTTTTCCATGATGGGCACTTTGCCCATTCGTTTTTCCAAGAACTGAAAGGGATCTGGGATTGCCCCCTGCCCATTTACCTCTGGAAATTTTCCCATGCTTTACTTTTCTGAAGCAACCACAGCATGAGATTTCTGCCCTGGAGGGCATTAGGGTATATGGCTCCTTTGTTTGACAATTGCACAAGCACAGGGTGACAAGAGGTGTGGTGTTTAGTGACAAAGCCTTGTATTATTGCACTAGCGCATTCTGGAAACAGAGGTCTTGTGTCTTCAAGGATGGTAAAAAACAACTGTAGACCTAAATAGGAGATTTTTCACTTAACTTTTGGTTTCATGCTAAATATTTTTGATTGTACTAAGAGGATCAGGAATATAGAAGAACTTAAGATGTAAACTACTTTAACCTGCCTATTTAATACATCATACTCTGCCCAGAAAAATCATTGACTTCATTCTTTTGTAATGCAGGAGGAGGATGATTTAAAATCCATTTTGATAATGTTTCACTATTTTACAACCACTACAGTCAGGAGGAAGTCATTGCTCTGTTTAAACTTCTCCGGCTGTGTTTGTACCTGGCAAAGCTAAGAAGTAATAAACAATAAAATTAGAATTATAATATTCTTAAAATTATAAAAAAATCCTCATATAAAAATATTTATTATCCTACTATATGCAAAGCTCTATTCAAAGCTTACTAACATGTATTCATACATTTAATCCTCATTGATATTTAATGAAATAAGTAATAATATAGTATTTTCTCTATTATGCAGGTAAAGATACTGAAAAGAATCTCGTACTTAACGAATTAGCAGAGTAGGTGCTGGACTCTGGTATACACTCATTTAACTGCCATGCTACATGCTTTCTTTCTAAGCTAAAATTGGGAAAGGAAAGAAGGAAGCTTAACCTCGTTATTTCTAGAGCCAGGTTTTGTGCTAGCCTTTTTCTATGTTTTACCTTCTCAATAACAGCAGCAGCCGGTGCATGAGGGTGGTGCCATGTTGCTGGACAAGGTTCTTGGCTTCATTACTGGGTGCCTGACAGTCTGTAGGCCTACAAGGCCCTTTCTCAGCCACGTGTATGTCTCCTCCTTGTCCTTCAGGGTGTAGCAGGAGCATCATCATCTCAGGGAAACCTTCCCCAATCTCTCTGGACATGGTTATAAGCGATTCCTCCTATGTGTTCCCATAAGACACTGCCCGTGTCCTGTATTACAGGGCTTCTCACTCTACAAGGAAATATTTCTTCACATTTTTCTTCTTTTCTAGATTGTGAGTCTCTATAGAACAAAGACTGTTTGTCCCTGTAATTCCAGCAGCTGGCACTTAATAAATGTGAGTTGATTAAATTGAAGAGGATAAAGGTCAGTTAAATGTTAGTGGCATCACAACATTAATAACCAAAATTAGCTTGAGTTATAGTTTAATTTTTAAAGCTTTTTAGACTTACCACTTTCTCCTGTATCCTTTATACTAGAAGATAGGGAATGTGTCTTTATCTTTTCAAATTATAACAGCACAGTATTCTTACTTAATAAACAAGGAGTTATAAAACTTTTACTTTTCTAATTTGGTTATGTATTTTAGACCAAAACTTGTTAGAGCCATCCAACTTAAATGTGGAGAACTCATCATCTCCCACCTCTTACAATTACATCTGATTAAACACATACAGTTACTGCTGTAACTCCTAACTCACTTGTGTCTTTTAAAAATATAATGCTTCCATTCTTTTACTGGAGCAGAAATGAAAGTGGAAGAGTCAAATTGTCCATCCCTAGCAGTTCTGACTTTCATTGCATCTTGTGTCAGAGGCCAATTTTTTTTTCTTGAAAAGTCTGAGAACTCAAAAGATTATGTTACCTCCTTCAACCATGTAATTCCACATAAAAAGATTTCTGAAGTCCAGTGAATTCCCGATAAATTCCACAACAAATGAAAGTCAAATAAGAAATCGACTGTGTTTGTTTCCTAAACACAGATTATTTTGGCAACTGAGCCATCAGTACTTGTTTCCTTTCTCTGCCTCTATTTCTGCTCCATCTACTTTATGTGGCTTTGCCCTTTTTCTTTTAGCTCTTCCTATTAAATGGCCATTTGTTCCACATTCTATCATCCTTTCAATCTTACCAAAGCACAGCTCTGATGTTTGAGCCAATGTGCAGCATAGTTCTTGGCAAAATTAGGTGTTTAATAAATGTATGGAAAGGTGATGTCACTCACTCTTGCAAAACTCTCTTTTCACTACTTGCACAGTGCTTTGTATTTTGACTTAAAAATTTCTTGCTTTATTTTCTATTACTCTCTTGTGGCTAATTTTGCTCCTTCTAGACTAGGAGCTCTGTCTCCTCTGAACATGTCTCATGATGTCCTGCTTTAAACTCATATTGTTCCATCTTTGTGGAATGTTTTCTAATTATTTCTCTCTGAATTCTGCCTTCAGTTGTTAGTGTTAACTTGATCACCTGGCTGAGGTAGTTTTTGTTAGGTTTCTGCCAATGAAAAATTACTTGATTTATTTCCCCCTTTTCCTTATTGTATTCTTTGGAATCTAAGTCAGTATACATAGCCCCCTCTTAAGAAGTGGAAGTTATATCAAATGGGGAGTTAAGGAGTAGGAAGTATTTGCATAAACTATGGGAATTCTGCACGGGAGATTCACCTATTCTCCCCTGTTTATTTATCTAACCATTCATATTAGTATGGACTCTACGACATTTGCTTTATTCTTTGTGTTCAATTCAATGCTACTTTATTTACTCCTTTTTTTATAAATTCTCACAGCTTTGGATATTGGGCTCTTCCCTTTGGCTCCATGCCTGTCCTTGACATCCTTATTTATTTATTCCTTTACTTAACACTTCTCTACTTTCTGGCACTACGAGCTGATCCAAGCTTATATTACGTATTCCCTGTCCCAGTCCTAGAATCAGCCATTTCTCTGAGGACCTTTGATTCTTTTTATTAGAGAAATGTGTTAGAAATCAAGATCTGGGTACAAGGCATGCTCATTGCAGCTGGGGACTTGTTGCTTTTAGGGCCTTCCAGCTAATAGAGCAAGGAAATAAATGTGTGTATATTAAATTATATACATAATCATATTTATATGTATTTTCATATGTATCCCTCTATACCTGTATTAAGCTAAACATGAGTTCATACTGATGTCTCTAACTCTAACTTATTACCACAGTGATCATTCTGGCCTTCTTGTCTTGCTTTTCTGTAATTTCCCCCTCTATGGTGAAAACCTTATTCCCACCATCCACCATCCACTTGCTTAATTTTGCAATTTCAGTATACATGCATAGTGGTTTCAGACTTGTTAACCACTTACCAAGGGGTAAAAATTCTTTATCATCTAGACTAAAGTGTTTTTTTTTTTTCTTTTTCTTTAGTCGTACAGACTCTACTCATTTCCAAAGTTATTTAGGTCAATAAATTTCCACAGCATATCCTTCACTGAGGCTGTTTCATACATGTAGTCAGTCTAAAAAGTCTACATATTATATGATCCCATTCAAATGACACTATGGAAAAGGCAGAGCTTGTAAAGACTCTAAAGATAGTAAACAGAGTAACAGTTGTAATTGTCTGACCTCCTAAATAATTTATATGTACATCTAATGTTATATGCATAATTATATATATAAATGTGGAGAAATACACATGGCGTAAATTCTACCATTGTAATAATTTTAAGCATTTAGTTTAGTAGTGTTGTGCAGTTATCACCACCATCCATTTGCATAACTCTTTTCATCTTGTAAAACTGAAACTTCATACCCATTAACAGTAACTCCTCATTCCATCCTTTCTCCAGCTGCTGGCAGTCACTATTGTACTATCTGTATTACTTTGACTACTCTAAGTATCTTTTACAAATGGAATATACAGTATTTGTCTTTTTGTAAATGTTTTATTTCAAACATTTTATTTCAAAATGTTTTATTTAGCGCACTGTCCATAGGTTTCACCCTTGTCGGAGCATATGCCAGAATTTCCTTCCTTTTTAAGGTTCCTATTTCATTGTCTGTGTACACCACATTTTGCTTATCCGTGTATCCATTCATGAGCACCTATGTGGCTTCCACACGTTAGCTAGTATGAATGATTTGGCCATGAATAAGGGTGTGCAAATATTTCTTTGAGATATTGCTTTTAATTCTTTTGGGTTTATGCTTAGAAGTGTAATTTCTGGATCATATATTAGTACTATGTTGACTTTTCTGAGGAACCATCATGCTGTTTTTATGGTGGCTATATACTATTTTACATTTCTACTCACAATGTATACGTGTTGTGATTTTTCCACATCCTATCCCAAACTTGATATTTTGTGTGTTTGCATTTTATGATAGCCATACTAATGAGTGTGAAGTGATATCTTATTGTAGTTTTGATTTATATTTCTATAATTATTAGTTATCTCAGACATCTCTTTATGTGGTTATTGGCCATTTGTATATCTTCACTGGAGAAATATCTATACAACTCCTTCACCTATATTTGAATAAATTTATTTGATATATTTTGCTGAGTCTTTGAAGTTCTCTACGTATTCTGGATACTAAACCCTTATCAGATATATGATTTGTAAATATTTTCTACCATTCTGTGAGTTGTCTTTTCTCATTCTGTTGATAGGGTACTTTGATGCACATTTTTATGGAGTACAATGTGCCTATTTTTTCTGTTGTTGTTGTTCCCTGTGCCTTTGGTGGCATAGACAAGAAATTGCTAAATCAAATTCACGAAACTTTTACCTATATTTTCTTCTAAGAGTTTTATAGTTTTAGGTATTCCATCCATTTTGAGTTACTTTTTGTAAACATGGTTAATTAAGGTCCAACTCCATTATTTTGCACTTGGATATCCAGTTTCCCCAGCAAAACTTGTTGAAAAGCATATCCTTTCTTCCATTGAATAGTCTTTCAACTTTGTCAGAGATCGTTTGACCAAATGGGTGAAAGTTTATTTCCAGGTATTCTATTCCATTGGTCTATATACATGTTCTTATGGCATTATAATACTGTTTTGATTACTATAGCTTTGTCGTAAATTTTAATATCAGGAAGTATGGGGTGGCACCTGTGGCTCAAGGAGTAGGGCGCCAGCCCCATATACTGAGGGTGGTGGGTTCAAAGCTGGCTCTGGCCAAAAAAAAAAAAAAAAAAAAAAAAATCAGGAAATGGGGCGGCGCCTGTGGCTCAAAGGAGTAGGGTGCCAGCCTCATATGCCAGAGGTGGTGGGTTCAAATCCAGCCCTGGCCAAAAACTGCAAAAAAAAAAAAAAACCCCAAAAACAAGAAGTTTGAGTTCTCAGCTTTATTTTTCCTTTTCAAGAGTGTTTTGGCTATTGAGGGTCACTTGAGATTCCCTCTTAAGTAATGTCTTAAAATTTGCATATATATTAATGTTTACTTGTGCTGTAAGATCTATGGAGTTTGACAAATGCATAGTGTCACATATTCACCATTACAGAATCATACAGAATAGTTTCCCCTCCAAATAATCCAATATGTTTCACTTCTATACATTTCTTCATTCCCAAACTCCTGGAAACTACTGATATGCTTACTATCTCTGTAGCTTTCTCTTTTCTAGAATGTCATTTAAATGGGGTTGTGGAGCCTTTTCAATGTGTCTTCTTTCAATATGCGTGTAAGATTTATCCATGTCTTTGCATGGCTTGATAGCTCATTTCTTTTTATCACTACGTAGTATGGAAGAGGGTTTTATATTCTGAATTTCACAACACATAACTTCATGGGTTTCCATTTGCTAATATTTTCTCTCAAGTCTTCTGGTCATGGAGATACTTTTTTCCTGCCATATCTCTATGCAGCATTCACTTGTTTTCCTAATGCCATGATCAATTTAACTCTTTCCCCCAAACCTGCATATACTGCTCAGAAAACAACACAGGGCTCTTTAGCTATTCAGGCCTTACTTGAATAGCTGCTCAGACTTTACCTGACAATTGCTCATATTATTCTTCTTTATGGCTCTGGTTAACATTCCCCTTTCCCAACATCATTGTTTCACCTTGCTTTATATAATTCTTTAAGGTGTGAACTATATTCTGTGACAATGCTGTGCCTAGCTTCTACTGGGTAGTCAATAAATATTCATTGGATGGACAAATAAGTAATTAGGTTTAGTGTAACAACAGATTGCAGACAAACCAACATAACCTGAATTTCATGCTATGTTCCACCCGCTTGGGTAATATAATTGTTTTCCATGTACTCTCTCTTTTTTAAAAACAAAAAAAAAACTTATTTGAAGGCTACTTCCAAAAAATGGCTTGAAATCCGAGATACGTTCAATTTGTGCAGAACATGTGGGGTTTATATAAGCATTACCAAATAGCATCATGCTAGTGAACCTTGATAATGCATGTCAGAGGTTCCCAGCGTTAACTCAGAACATCAGCATTACTCCAAATAGCTGAAACACATTGTACAGAATTTATTTTCTCATAAAATGTTGCATAGCCAGGTTTGGGGAGTTGGCAAGCTGGATCAGAATTATTATCATCCATATTATTAGTAAAAGGAGCTGATGTGGCTATTTATTAATTCATTAGCTTTAAAAAATCCTTGATATTGGTAGAAAACTTAAATACTGAGCCTCCAAGCAAAATATTCTAGAAGGACCCCCCATTCTTATATATGTAAGGCTAAAGATATACGTAGTTTAATCTGTGGGTCCCTCTTGAAAAATTGGTGCTTCTTGCACAGTTGCTGCCTTCAAAATGAGTTGTCAGTCCCTATATGCCAAGTGCCTAATTTCAATGCAAATAAACTGTTGACATCTGGGTGCTGGGAAAAGAGGTAATTTTTAAATCTCTTCTCTCCATTCTCCCTATCCCTTCCCCTTCCTTCCTACTTCTTCCCTTCCTTCTGCTCCTAGTTAAGATATCTGCCATTGTCTTGGGTTAGGGATAACGTTGCTATCTAGAAAGCGTAATTTCTGCTTGGTTAAATCTCACATGTTTGCAATCATCCTTCACATACCCAACGGTTTGTATCAGAAATGAGGTCTTAAGGGACTTGTTGACCTTTCAAGAACTCTCTGTTTTAAAGATTTATCCCTTGATGGAAGGAACTTCTTTAAGTATAAAAATGTGCACAAGCAGAATACGGCAAAAGTATCGTGAGTCTTTGGATGTTTTAAAAGAGGATATTCCATCTCTAACTTTTCTTATTTGTTACAAGATTGGTTCTATTTATTTATTTATCTATCTATTTATTTATTTAGAGACCGAATCTCACTATGTAAGAGACTGGTAGAGTACTGTGGTGTCACAGTTCACAGCAACCTCAGACTCTCGGGCTTAAGCGATTCTCTTGCTTCAGCCTCACAAGTAGCTGGGACTACAGGTGCCTGCCACACGTCTGGCTATTTTTTGTTGTAATTGTTTATCTTGGCCAGGCTGAGTTCGAACCCACCACCCTCAGTGTATGTGCCTGGCACCATAACTAGTATGCTCCCGGCACCAAGCTGGGTTCCTATATTTTTAAGGGTTGAAATGGTCAAACTCTTTATACCTTGTACTTTTCTGGACACTTCTGTTGTACTTTTAGGTTGTGGAAGTGACAAAATTTGCTACTAGAAGATGATGATATACCTGAAGGTGGGTGATGGTGATCACTTGAGGTTAGGTGACCTTTGTTTCTCAGGCAGGGCAAATCATTTGTTGCCCAAATTTCTGTGCTTCTAAGTAGGCACTGAAATTTGGGAACAAATGGAAAACAGAAGATAAAATGGTGTGGGTCTATATAAGAACCTTCCAAAAGTTTGCTTCTCAAAGTAATTGAAGATAAGATTATTTGGCGTACAGATATATGTATTTTCTAACATTCCAATTTTGCATAAAATTCCATGTATGCAAATGGGTTTCATAATTCATCAATTTGATTTCATCAAGTCTTTGGATTTGGATCACTTATATGTTGCATTTAGCCGAAATGAGTATCCAAGTCTCTGGTTTTCATTGAACCCCAATAGTAACTATGCTAATTTCATCCTCACGGCCTGTAAGTTAATGCCATACACTGGAACTAACTTACTAGCACAGAGATACTTGAGAATAACTGGTGCAATGTTTTTCTTAACTGACTGTATTTCAGGATGAAAACCAATAGACGACAAATCAAGAATTGCCAAAAGGATCACTGTTTTCCTCTTGTACCAGTATAATTCATTGCTTGGGTATTTCCCTGAGAACATTTCTACTCTGACAAATTGACACATAATTTCTGAAAAACATGTTTGCAGCAGAAGCTGCTGCTCTGGCTTCCCGTGTTGGCAGTAACATTTCCTGATTTCTACATTGGCAACACATATTCTTTTCTTCATTACACGTTGGATAAAAGGTGGCTGCTAAGCCGCAAACAATTCATCTTTCTTTCTTTCTGCACTGATAGACTTGTTCAAGTTCTACAGTGCTGGCAAATGTGGTATGGGGCCCTTTCTACATTTTAAAAACTGATAGCTGCTTTCTCATCCTGGGTACGTATGTATGAGACCCCATAATGTTCCTGCTACATCACATAAGTTTCACATTTTACAGGTTTCAAAGCTGTTGTGTATATTATTTTACAGCCACCTTCTAACACCTCTAAAAGATAAGACAGATACCACTCTAATAATTTATATTGCCATGAGGCTTGGAGAATTTCAGTGGATTTTCCATAGTCACAAAGGTAGAATGTGGTACAACCCAGATCAGAATTGAAGCTTGCAGATTTGAGGCCTGGGAACTCTAACCCAAGTTCAGAGCATCATTGATTTGGCCAGGAGGTGTTGTAATATCATCAAAATATAGAAATCATATATTTTGCACTGTGTGCTCTGGTGGTATAAGATAGCACTGTATACTTCTCATTTTCATCACCGTGACCTCTTGATGAAAGCAAATCTGGTCGCTATTCTTCCCTCTTGATTTATTTAATAGTTAATCTCATTTTCCAGCAAGAATGTTAAGACCTGACCTAAATATTATAATTAACACATTAAGAGTTTATGTCAGCATGATCTAGTTTTCTCCCTTTCCAGTGTGGACACTCATGGATCACTATTTTCAAAACAGTACATTTTGCTTTTGCAGTTTTATGAGTAAGATCACACAAGTGTATTATGTCAAAGAGTGGGCCATCTTCTGCAAGGTGTCTCTCTTGCAAAGGAAGAACACTAATTGTATGGACTTAGAGAGCTTTGATTCTTTCTGTCCTCTTTTGCCCAGCAGAGCTCAATGCACAACTTCTACTCAGATTTAATGATTTTGTCTAGTCATGAAATGATTTGGGAGGGAGGGTGATGCCAGAATAACAAGGAAATGTTTAAACAAATGCTTTTTATACTGACTTCTAGTCTTTCTAAGAATATATTTACCCTATCTCTGTTTTGCTGTTCCTTATACACAAATAAGTCCTGTTTTATTTCTTCTTTTTTACTAAATATTAGCTTTTTAGAGTGCTTGACATCTAGTCAAATAGTATGATCACATTTTTCAGAACCTGGGAGAAACTTGAGGAATGGTTTTCTCTCCACATTAATTTTGAAGTTTTATACTTAAAGGGTATAAAACAGTAAGTCGTATCCTTTTCTTTTCTAAAAAAATCATAATATAGCAATGCAAATTTTATCTTTTTCTATGTAGACTAAGATATTAACTGGTTTGAATATATTTACCTTTTTTGGTAACATGTAGAATTAGGAAAAGATTAAAAGAGAAAAGTCAATATTAAAAAAAATATTGTGTTAATTTTTACTGGGGCACTTCCATTGTACCTATTAACATTTGAAAAGTCTTGGTAATGTCATCAAGAAAACTCAAGGTAGAAACTATAAAAAATTTAAGAAACCCATTCTACATTGACTCTTTATGTCTGTAAAAGACAAATGAAAATGTGTCAGATACTAATCCCTTTAGGACCTTGGGCGATGTCATCCGTGCATGGCATCTGACTCTTGCTGTGTCTTCCCAGGTGGCCATGTTTGTGCTGCAGCTAGGCAGTGCCACTTTCCTGCTTACAGAGCCCGTGATCAGCGCGATGACAACTGGGGCTGCCACCCACGTCCTGACATCGCAAGTCAAGTATCTCTTGGGAATGAAAATGCCATATATATCTGGACCACTTGGATTCTTTTATGTGAGTTTTCCTTGTGAACTTGTTCATGTATTTTGGGTGGATATATTTAAAAAAGTAAGATGTGGTTAATTACAATACTGAATTTTTTTATATTAGAGCAACGTAGTCTCAAATTCAGTCTTGTAGGATTTAAAAAATGTGATTTAGGCTGTGAAATGAGCTTAATAAGTAATATTTACTCTATTTTGGAAACAATTCCTTATAACAAAAGATTGAATATGATATAATTTGGGGGCACGATTAGTTATAAATACCTTGAATTTTTTGTGAGCCAGATATGTCATCAGTTTCTAATGAGAACCGCCTGCTGGGATTGTGGCTCAGTTTAACACTCTGCTACACTCTACTACATTCTTTCTCTTTTGTAAACCCTGGTATGAGTTGAATCAGAGGCCTGTTCAAAATTGGTGGCTGGAGACTCAGCAAGGTAATAGCTGTTAAAAGATCCTAAGAGGAACATCTGGCTAGTTCAGACATATTGTCCCCAAAACACTCCATTGTCCTTGGTTTCATTTTGAAGTTGACCTCAAATCTGTGACTGCCTAGGAGCTTTCATTGTACTGGAATTTTATTAAAAAGAATGATTTATTAATAAATTTGAAGGCAATCAAATTTATTTTACCTTATTTTATGCAATGCTGTGTAGTAAATTATATTAATGTTTTATAGGCAGTATGTTGCTATCCTTAATTTTCTGTGCCTGAAAGTGTTTCAAAAGATGGATGTGCAATAATGTATTGGTCTAATCCCTGTTCTTGAGATGGCTTCTGGTATTTCCTTATTATACGTGGCCCCGTACAGATCCCCTTTATCTGTATACTACTGTCTACATCACTGATTATTGCATTAGGGTGCATTCCTAGTAACGGAACTACCAGGTCAAAAGGGCATAATAGCTTTGCCAAATTTCAACATGAAAAGTGGCACCCATTAATATTTTACTCTGACTTTATCATTGTCAACTCTGGCTATTACTATTTTTTTAAATGCCAATTTGATATGTGAAAAATTATATCACTGGTTTAAATGTGTATTTCTCTGATGAGGTTGTAAAATCTTTAATAAAGATTGGCAACACAGAGCTGGAAGCTGTTTCTAAAATTTTGTTTCTTAGGTAATATCCGGCTCAGTGATTCATTCATTATAAGAAAGCTTAAAACCCAAACAAGAACACTGGAACTGGGCCTGGAAGCAACATAATTCCAAACTCCAGTTCAAACAAAAGCAGATCAAAGTAGCTGTAAGCTGTCAGCTGACTGCCCGAGAGTTAAGACTTTTGGTGACACTAGGGCTATAAGATAGAACCAAATCAATGATGGCTTCTATCTTGACCTCACCCCTGGGACCAGCCTGCTCTTCTGCACTTGTGCAGTGTAAGGAAATGACCGCAGTTTACATCTCGGCCTCTTTAGTCATTTCTGCATGCACAAAGAATTATCTTTCTTTGCACTACTTGTGTTAAGAATCAGGGCATCTTGATGTGGGAAAGGCTTTGGTCTTTCAGCTTGTTTCTCCAGTGGCAATGTGAATGAAATGTTATAGTAAAATGTTTTTGTATGTGTGTGTGTGTGTTCCATTTTGTTTTCTTATGAGATAAAAACTGCAGGCTGCTTTACCTTGGTCTTATAGGTCAAACACGGTGAGACTTTTGGAGGTCTTTGATGGGCTCTCACGGTGAAAAGGAATCAGTTTTAGGAATAATTTTTAGACTGCTGGCTTTAAATTCAACATTACTCAATTCGTTGAAGTTGCTATGCTTTGCATTGATGAGAAATGAAAAAAAAAAGTGACTCTTGTTTTCAGTGTCACAGAGCTCTTCACATTTAGGCGATTAGGTAGAAATGGCATTTGAGCTGTTTGCTCAGGTTTCAAAATGGATGCTAATGTTGCTATGTCAGAAATTGTGGTATTCTAAGCATTAGATTAAGAAATAAATCTTGTGTTGGACATAGGTTATGGTGGAATATTGCAAAGTGTGCTTTGGCGTAGTTAGGCTGATAGAATCTGATGGTGATGATGTGAATCTCAACTTGGTCCTGTATCATTTAAGTTGTATGTGAAGGAGCAAAACTAAGTTCAGCAAAGATAGGGCAGAGAACATTATAGGAGTCTCCACCATCAGGTCAAAGATTCTAACACTATTGGGGATTTTTCAATCTTTGTATTTTTTTTATTTGTATAAATCTTGGGGGTACAGGTATAATTTATGCATAGATTGCTTAGTGGTGAACTCAGGGCATTAGAACATCCATCACCCAAATAATGTACATTGTACCTGCTGAATAGTTTCTTATCATCCACCCTTATCCCACCCCCTCACTCTCCTGAGTCTCCATTGTCCATCAGCCCATGCTCATGTATATGCTTTATTTAGCTCTCATTTATAAGTAAGAACTTGTCCTTTTTGTCCTTCTGTGTCTAACTTGTTTTTCTTAAGATAACAGCTTCCAGCGCCATCCATATATTGTTGCAGAGATATAAATTTATTACTTTTATGACTAAATGGTGTTCTGTTGTGAAAAGAAAATATGCTGCATTTGCTTTTCCCAGTCCTCCACAGACAGATGCTTACATTGATTCTAACCTTTGCTATTGTGAACAGTGGTGTTATAAACATATGAGTGCACGTAGGTTTTTGATATAATGATTTTATTCTCCTTTGGGTAGATACCTAGTGGTAGGATAGCCGAACCGAATAATAGTTCTATTTTTAGTTCTTTGAGAAATTTCCATACTGTTTTCCATAGAGGTTGTCCTAATTTACATTCTTACCAACAATATTTCAAAGTTCTCTTTTCTCTGCATTCTTGCCAACATCTGTTATTATCTTTTTAATAATAGCCATTCTAACTGGTGTAAGGTGATATCTCATCCTGGTTTTAACTTTTATTTCTGTGATGTTAATGATGTTGAGCATTATTTAACTTGCCTGTTGGCCATTTGTATGTCTTCTTTTGGAAAATGTGTATCCATATCCTTTGCCTTATGCTTGATGAAATTATTATTGTTGTTGTTGTTGAGTTCCTTGTAAATTGATATTAGTTCACTGTTGGATGCATAGTTTGCCAATTTTTTCTCCAGCTTTGTAGGTTGTCTTTTTATTATGTTGATTATTTCTTTTGTTCTGCAGAAGCTTTTCAGTTTAATTAATTTCCATTTGTCTATTTTTGGTTTTGTTGCCTGTGTTTTTGAGGTCTTAGTCATGAAGTTTTTGTCTAGATCAACGTCCAAAGGAGTTTTGAATTTTTCACTCTTTGACTATACTTCTTGCTTCTGAGTTTTCGCCATTGTTATATGCTTTTTGAATTCTGCTTAGGCTGATGATAATATAGAACATGTTACTGATATTCCTTGGAAATTAAGTTAATATCCAGAATATTTAGAACTCTTACAATGAGCCAGTCATGACTCTTACTAGTGTCAGGTGGGACACTTATTTTTGTCAAAAGAATTCAGGTTGGCCACTCCAAATGTCCATTAATTAATTCTGGTAATAGTATTCCTTACTGTCAAATTTGAGAGAAAATACAACCTTCTGCCTTTATTCTCTTTTTAATTTAGGGTGTGCAGTTTAGAGTCTCTTTCCTTTTTTTTGTTATAATGGTTTCTCTAGTGTTCTTCTTGCAGATGCCTGATTCTGAGCTGTTCAGATAATCTCATCATCTAGTATTAATAGCTACAATTTCCATTGATTTAGTTGCTCTGGGCTGACAGGTATTCATGCCACAGTGGAATGTTTTTAGGAAGCAATTTGAATCAGGTACAGGAAGTGGTTGGTATGTCCTTTTAGATGATAAATCAGCTCTCTAGTAGGGCTGAGGGGTAGACGTGGCTTTTCTACATCTGACATATGGAGCACATGCCACCAACTGCAGCTAAGCTCAGGTGCTTGGACCACTCTTTCTTTTCTAGCTGAAAGTTCTTAACCCATTTCCTCAGGAAAGGGAGTCTCTCAGAATGTTAAATACTCTGAAGGCTTTCTTCTAATACTTTGAATGCCCTCCCAGCATTTCTGTTTTGCACATATTTAAAGGGATCCTCTAGAATAACTGTTATGACCATCCTGTATCTCTAAGAAGAATGCTATAGGCCAAATTTATCCTCTTATGTATCCATCCTAAATGCTTTCACAGATCACTCTTTGCATTTTCTTTCTCCTTTTTATTTATCTCCAAATTCATATATGTCAAATGAAACTGTCTCTCCTTTAGAATATTGCTGTTTCTTAATGAACTTTGATGAACGCTTCATTACATTCTGCTTCAGTTATATACGGGGTCAAATTTTTTTTTCCCCCTGAGTTAATTTTTAGCTCTGGCGATTTTATGAGGACCCATAAAATCAGTGGACACGTATCAGTCTTTTTTCTTTAGAAAGAGGCAACAGAGAACAGGAAAAGAACTTTAGAATCACAGATACTCAGATTCAGATCATAGTGCTAGCCATGGCCTGAGCAAGTGACCTAAAAGTTTTTGACTTTCAGTTGTCTGTTCTAGAAATCAGTGATAGTCATACTTGTTGAAATTCATTCCCAGAGTGAAATACATGAAGCATACTTGCTCACCAAATGGAAGCCATTATCTTTCTTACTAGTAATGCATAGTTAAATACCACAAATTATAGATTTTTAAAAATGTGCCCTTTCATACTTTGCCTCTGTAAAGAACTCTTCATTGAATAAACAAAACTAAATAACAAAACAAAGTTATATCTATTTCTGCAACTTATGAAGATGGCTTGAAAAATTATGAAGCTTTAAAAAATAAATATATCTGCTGTTAGTCATTAGAATTGAAGAAATGCTGATAGTTAGTTTATTTTTATTTTTAAATATTTCCATTGATCCGACTCAAATCCCCCACGGCAGTTATAATCCCATTTAATAAATTATAAGCAGTGCTGCCATATACTTAAAAATAAGCTGAAGCAATAATCAACAATAACCACTTCTGTCTCGGGACCCTAGCTTGCCAGTAAATCATTCTATTCTTGTCTTCACTGGGATTCAGATATTTGACCAATAAACTGAATCACCACACAGAAAGAGGGAAAAGTTTAATTCTTTAGAATAAAGTTTTTAAAATTGAGATAGGATAAATTATCTTTTTATTAGAAAGGATGTCTTCCCCATGAGGCATAATAAAAATTACAAAAATTCCTAGTTCATATTAGCACATGTGGATTTCTTTGAGCTGGCGCCAGTGTCTCAGCCTGAAGCAGTCCACGACAAATTTGGCAGAGCCAGTTTCTTTGGCATGGGTTTATGTGAGTACTGTTCTAAATAAATACGTACCATTCTGTACATTAAACCCAAGAGCAAAAGGCAAGCTTGGCAATATAGTCAATTACCCTTCTTGGAAGGTTTTATTTTCGTCCTTAAAAGTGGGGAGTTTCAGAACTGCAAAACCGTTTCAGTCCCACCCCCATCCGTGAAGTACTAGCAAAGCACTTTTCTAGTTCGGATCGCAACGCCTGCCAAGAGGGAACCAAGAAAGTTCATAAAATGGGATAGAAACGTCAGAGAGAAATCAGAGCTGGTGAGACGTTTTCTTTTCTAGGGAATGAGATCACAATTAAATATGTACAAATGAGGTTTATATGTGAAGAGCAAATCTACTTTGAAGGCACAGGCCCTCTGGGATTTCTGAATCAAGAACATACTTTGGTGGTTTGTGAAAACCCACATTTTTCTCCAGATATTGGGCCATTTGTATTGTGAATTTCGATGTCCAATGTGTCCTGAAAAAAATGGATAGAATAATTTTAGGGGAGAGGAAAAGAATGTTCATCTGCAGCTTGACTCAATCACTGATACAGGGGACAGAAAATGTGGCAGGTTTAATTTGTATATGGAGCAGTTCTGTGGAAATTCATAACAAAGGTTATGATTCTAAATCGGAGAGCAAATATGTATTTTGCAACTGTACCATATGAGGCTGAGCTCTCTCCATCCCCCACAATTCACTGAAAAATGCATCGCCACAAAATACAAGTAATTTAAATTAGACTAATTTACTAAACAAGAGATGGCCGGATGCCACTTGGATCTTGGCACGCGTGGTTGTGTATTTGGTCCAAGTGAGTTTTGCATACTCATGCTGTCTTTAGCTGTTCAACATACCATGCTTCCCCTAGACCACATTTTACTCTGAGAATTAATTTATCCCTTGAAGCAATAGCAAATGGATTTGTTCACAGTGTGAGATATACTCATTGATCAGAAATTTAACGTAAGGATATGAAAACGAATAGAATAGAATGTTGGGTATTTTCCCCTTGCTTTTGGGATTTGTTTGTATTGATCAAAACACAACTTGGGGATAATATTAAACTTAGTGTTTTTGTGCATTTCTATGTGTGTTCACTGTTTTGAGGGAGAAGTGTTTGGAGGGGCTTGATGTTATCAATGCCTATTCTAAAATGTTTAGTCATGTGGGCAAAGTTGAAAGGAGACACCAAATTCTTACCAACAGGGAGAACTTGTACCAACGTCAATTTTAGAAGTATCAGAGATGACTTTAGGGTCTCTAAGCAAGAATCTAGGTCTATTTGGAGGGAGGATTCAAATAGAATTAACCCTAGAGAAGGTTAGGGCAGGGAGAGAGCACTCCTAGGTGATTGTGGCTCATGTTTAAAGGCTCCAGGGATGTGCAAGCTGCCTTAAATAATTGATAGAATAATCTGAGGAGCTTTTACAAACTACACAAAAATGGGAAGAGATTACCAGGCATCTCTGAGTAAAGAAACACCAGAGCAAATTTACTCAAAAAACATTTATTGAAATCCAGACACAGTGGCTTATACCTATAAACCTCGCACTTGGGAAGGCCAAGGAGAGTGAATTGCTTAAGCACAAGAGTTTGAGACCAGCCTGAGCGAGAGTGAGATGAAACCTCCTCTCTACTAAAAACAGAAAAATTAGCCGGGCATGTGGCAGGTGTCTGCAATCCCACATATTGGGAAGGCTGAGAGGCTAGAGGATTGTTCAAGCCCAAGAGTTTGGGGCAGCTGTGAGCTATGACTGCACAGCAGTCTACTCAGGGCAACAGAGGAAGATGCTGTCTCAAAAAAACAAAAACAAACACCCCCAAACAAAATTACTGAACATCTCATAGGTGTTAATGATTTAATGGAATAATAACATCCCTGTTCTCATAACATTTTATTGAAATACTGAGGAGGGGGCAGCACCTGTGGCTCAAAGAGGTAGGGTTAGGGTGCCGACCCCATATGCCGGAGGTGGTGGGTTCAAACCCAGCCCTGGCCAAAAACTGCAAAAAAAAAAAAAAAAAAAAAATTGTGTCGAGAAAACTAGACCAGGTGTGAGAAGAGCTCGACTGCCTGAGAGGCAGCCCAGGTGCTGTGAACCACTGAGAAATAAAAATCCAAGGCTCTGTGGTCCATGGTAGTCTCCCCTTCCACGGAGTGGCATCTTCCCTCCCTAACCCAAGGAAAGAAGGGAGCAGCAGGCACATTCGGAAAAATCCCTTGCTGAGCTGAAAGCACTGTGAGAGAGGCATCAGTAAAAAGTGCTCGTGTTAGTCTAGGATTAAGGACACCTGTGTCCCCACCCTGATTCTGTCACTTGCAGGCCAGGGAACCTGGGGCACGTCAGTAGTCTGAAGAACTTGATTTCTGCATTCATAGAATGTGTGAAACTGCTTGATTTCTAAGGGTTTTTTTCTGGTGTCTTGTGACACTGCCTTTGTCACTTGAGTTGAAATATTTACCACAGATATTAACCATGCCTAGATTTTTTTTCATTTTTTAAAAAGTTGTAAAACATTACCAGGGTATACATGTTTTGGTGTTGTTAACTTAGTTTTGGACACTTTAAGGCAAAGTTGTAAGTGTGCTCCTCACTCAGAATATGTGCCTAGCACCAGCTAGGTGTGAGTGTACCCCAGCCCTCCTCCCTCTCTCACGTACTTGGCTTCCATTGAGTTTGACTTCAGTGTGTGCAGGTGAGTGTTGATTGACTATTTCCAACTTAGTAGTGAGCACATGTGGTGTTTGTGTTTCCATTCTCACCGTATTTCACTTAGAAGAATGATCTTCAGTTCCATCCAGGTCATTAGGAAGATACTAGGCCCTAACTCATCTTTGACAGATGCTCTGTCCGTTGCCGGGCTCTCCTAATGATACTGATCACTTAGTAACCATCACTCAAAGCTTTCTGTTTAGTTTCATTTTGTGTTTTTTAAATACTTTTAGCTTGGTTAACTTGACGAGAAGGGAATTTACTAGCAGACATCTATGATGACAAGGAAGGAGCTCTGGGTCCCCTTTGCTGTCTATATTGATTCACTAGGGCTGAGACGATGAACCACCACACCCTGGGTGGCTGGAGGAGGGAAGTCCAAGATGAAGGCGCTGGCTTAATCAAGGGGGAGTTTGAGGGCTCCCTCTTGGCAGGCAAATGGCTCCCTTCTTGCTGTCTGTTCACATGGTGGTCCCCCTGTACAGCGCTCAGCCTGGTGACTCTGTGTGTGTCCTGAATGACACCAGTTACATTAGAATAGGGACCACCCTCATGGCTTTGTTTTAACTTAATTATTCCTTTAAAGGCCCCTGTCTCTGAATACAGTCTGAAGTATGTGGGGTTAGAATTTCAACATATAAATTTTGAGATTGCCTAAGCCCAGGAGTTGGAGGTTGCTGTGAGCTGTGTGATGCTATGGCACTCTACTGACGGTGATAAAGTGAGACTCTCTCTCTACAAAAAAAAAAAAAAAAATTTTTTTTTGAGGAAGCACAGTTTAACCCATAGCATTCTCTTTGAGTTGTCTCAGAAGTGTGACATACTTAATTGGGTCACTGTTTCGGTGTTCCATGACTATTGTAACAAGTTGCCACAAACACGTGGTTTAACAAAACCACGAAATTTATTCTCACCTTTTTGGAGGACAGAAGTTCAAAATCAGGGTCTTAGAAGGTGCATGCTCCCTCTTTGGGTTCCAAGAGAGAAGTCTTCCTGCCTTTTCCAGCTTCTGCTGGCTGCAGGCATTTCTTGGCATGTGGGTGCCCCACACCAGTCTCTGCCTCAGTCTCCACATCACCTTACCCTCTGGGTTTGTTCTCTTCTCTCCTATAAAGACACTTGGCATGGGATTTAGGGTCCACTCAGGTAATTCTAGACAATCTCATCTCAAGATCTTTTACTTAACTAGATCTGCAATGACCCTTTTTCCAAATAAGGTCACAGTCACAGACTCTGGGACTTATGATGTAAACATGTTGTTTTGAGGGGCAACATCTCATCCATTACGGTAACACAACCATGAATGAGTGGGGAGGAGGTTTTATGCTTGTTTGTTTTAAAATTAAAAGATTACTGATGTTATCCATATGATACTATCAGTAAATATATTTGACACAACATTTGCAAACTATCCTAGGGTCATGACTGCCACTGAGAGCTCTGTGTTGTGAGATGAGGCTTCTGAAGCAATATGCAGTTAGATGGATTATGTAATATTACAGTGAGTAAGATGATTTATTTGGTAGTGCTACTTTTGTTTTATTTCAAAAGATACTCTTCCTAAGACATAGGAAAAAATCTATATATATTTTTAGACATATATCTGTGCACAAATTATGCCAAATGTGCTTTCAAACCAGTTTACACATGGGATATTAAATGTAGATAGATGTTACTCTTTTTTCCCCTTTGGAGATAGTTGAGGCTTTGTGGCTGATGACTGACCCAACATCATATATTGGGATTTAAGACTTGTAGATTGTAGATTAGTAGTACCTACTAACAAATTAGTGAGATTTAGTAAAGCTTGCTGATTTTACTATCATTCTGTTGTTTCTCTTGTGAAACACAAACTTATTTATGACAGATCATTAGTGCAAAGATAGCACAGGAATGATAAATAATACTCAAATGGTTTACATGTTGTCTTTGGCATGAAAAAAATATATTTTTTCACAATATTCTTTGTGGTCCATTTATGGATAGTTCAAAAATATACTAATCATTACTACTGAAGAATGATTATCAATGACATACTCTAAAAATGCTACAATCACATTTTTTGTCTCATATACATTTTATGATAGCAAAATCTAGAGCAACCAGAATGCTGAGGAAAGAGATATTTTGGTTATTGAACAAAAAGTCCATATAGTTTTTAACACTTGTTAATATTTTCTAAACATGTCAGATGTTCTCTTTCCATTCTGAAATTTAACAGAGTGGATACACTTTAGATATTTTTTCTTCCTGCAGAGGTATTTCTATACAGAGTCTTCTTTATGACTGTTGTATAATGAGAAACAATTCAAGACCTTTTCATGACTGTTGTGCAAGACCTTCTTGTGAGGGTTTTCATTTGTTCCCCAGATCTTCAAGACCCTCAAGATCTTCTTATGACTGTGGTGCAATGAGAAACAATTGAATGGCTATGGCCTCTGGGAAGCCTTTATTTTTTCTTTCCTAATTCTGAATACGAGCTTTGTCAGCCTTTGATATTGATTCACTCTTAGCAAATTACAGTTTATTAAAAATCTGATTATTTGGAGGTGCCACCTGTGGCTCAAGGAGTAGAGCGCCAGCCCCAAATGCCAGAGGTGGCAGGTTCAAACCCAGCCCCAGCCAAAAGCTGCAAAAAAAAGAAAAGAAAAGAAAATTAAAAATCTGATTATTTGGATCAGGTTGACTATACTTAAGATGGATTACTTGAAATTTACTGCAATGGTAGCTTTAATATTTAGATCAATGAATTACACATAATAGAACTTCAATGAACAAGTTGAATGAATGAACATGTAATAACTACAAATATCTCTAATATGAGGTAGCTCAAGTATTGATACTGAGAAAAGAAGAGTCTGGGTCCTTCCTTTCCTGGTCATTCTGCTTATTCAGGACAAAGTCCACCCTTGTTTACAGATTTACTATTACTATTACTATGTTAAGTATTCATTCAACAATACTTATTATCTTTTTTTTCCCAGACTCTAAGTTGAGGATCCATGAGTAAAACAATTAAACAAACAAAACATGTTTAAAGAATGGCCAATCAAAACACAATATATAAATATGTTTGGTGTGTGTGTGGATATGTGTGTGTGTAGATATGTGTGTGTGTGGATATGTGTGCATCAAATGTCCACTAAGTGTTTCAGAAAGCATGATAAGAAGCAATATATGTGTATTGATAGACAATTTTCATCCTTTGAAATATCTCAAAATGGGTTTATGAAATGATATCAATTTTTTTATTGTCTATCAAATTGTAATAAATAGTCAATTTAAAGAACTAATATAACTTCAAAATGAGCTACATCCCTCTTTTATTAAACAGAGTGGTCAGTTCTGATGAAATAGCCTATTTATTAATCCACACAGATATACATAGGTTTGCTTCTCTGAGATCTGGGAAACAAATGAAGACCCTCACAAGGAACTTTTATCTCTGGAGCTTGGTGCATGTCGCAGACTCCCATGACTGGTTTTATGCTACATAGAAATGAGAAATTTAATGTGTGCTTCGGACGCCTAAGACTCTATCACATGAGCATATGTAAATGTGGGTTTGTGTGTGTCCTTAGTCCTGTCCCTGTCTCTACCTCTATGCACCGCCATCTCCTACGAGCTGGCTTTAACTTGTGATTTCTTTCCATGGGACTAGATGACAGTCTTCAGAACAGCATTCCTCATCAGCCTCCTTTTCTATTGTGTTCTTTGTGCTGGTTGTAATGAGCTTCTGCCCACCCCCATGTGCCTCTGGAGCATCTTGTGAAATGTGCGCTGCTTGATGAGTTGTAGTTTAATCTGGACAGACAATAAAAAACCCTGGGGATTTTTCTCATTCTTTTCATTCTAGGGTGGTCATTTTATTACTGCAAACACATGTTCTCAAAATGCACACGACAGCAAATTTTCTATGGTTTTGGGAGTTTTACATATTTCTCCCCTTTCTTCTACACGCACTTTCATGGCATACTTTTAATGTCATGGAAAAAAGGCAGAAGGAATACTCCTCTAAATGTTTTAAAACAATTAGATGTTTGTCTTGTTCCTGACAAATCATTCTGAATAATGGACTTAATAATGTTCATGGGTCATGTTAAACCATCAGAAAAAAAAATTTGGATGGAATTCTTTTGACATCTCCTCTATCCCCATCTCTTGTAGAACACATTTCACTGAACAGCATCCTGAATTTTTATCTGGGGCTTTGAGTAATGGGTAACTTTGAGAAAGGGACCCTGTTGCTTGACTTGCTGTAGGAATCCTGTGAACAATTGTCACCCACAATGTAGAGAGAAAGAGAGGAAAAATTTCATCTGAATGTCAAATAATTCTAATGTTGTAGTACCTAATTTTCTTTCTAAGTAGTATGGAAAAAAATAGAATGCCATGAAAAAGAAAACAAGTAAAGCTATCTGACCCCTAATGTTTTTCCCTTTGTTTCTCTTTCTTTCTTTAAAAAACAAAACAAAATAAAACACATTTGTTAGCTATGTTTTACATGCCATGCAACTAATCCGCTATAGGTGTATAGTTCAGTGGTTTTGAGAATTTCACAGTTCTGCAACTGGTCACCACAATCAACTTAAAAACTTCCTTTGTTTATTTCTTAACATATCTGATTATAATTTGTTGTGGCTGTTGTTTTAACTGTGTGGACAAAGGGGTTTCTGGATAATCCGTATTCTTTTTTCCTTCCACCACATGAGGCTCCACTTCTAACGGAGTACATTTTCATTGTTTGAAAGAGTTAGAATGCTAATAATAGCATTCAATACATAAAATTAAGACCCAGGTGATCTGATGCCATTCCTGATGCCTAGGCTGGATGGCGAGTCCTTTGGTGAGGCTACCTACTGAGCAGAATTCTAAGAGATGCTAATGGACATAGTCCATATAAGTTCTGTTGAATATAAAATATTTTGAACCAATATTTTTGATTGCAGTCAAATTATATTTGAGATGCTAAATAGAATAAAGAACACCAGCAAGTTGAGCTGCTATTAAGAAACTTGTGGGCTAAAATAAGAAGTAGTCTTTATTACCTGAAACTAGACTTGAGAAATTTGCCATGGACAAATACAAATCAAGTTATAAGAACAAGATTGAGTGTGTCAGAGAGAAGGCAGAATTAAAAGCCGTATTATAGATGAGCATTCAGTGACTGGGCATGATGGTTCACACCTGTAAGGCTAGCACTCTGAGAGGCCAGGGTGGGAGGATCCATTGAGCTCAGGAGTTTGAGACCAGCCTGAGCTAGATAAAGACCCTATCTCTACTAAAAATAGAAAAATGAGCCAGGATCACTTGAGCCCAGGAGATTTAGGTTTCTGTGAGCTAGGCAGACACCATGGCACTCTGGCCCAGGCAACAGGGTAAAACTTTATCCCTAAATAAATAAATACATAAACCAATAATACATAAGCAAGCCTTCAAGGCCTATTTGAAAACTTTACAATTATTCAAATCATCTATCTTCATAAAAGAATATGGAAGATAGAGATAAACACAAATGCAGAGCTATTAACATTCCAGATAGATCCATAGATATTTAAAACGTAACTTTTTATTTCATTAAAAACATCTGTATTAGTTTGCTAGGACTCTTATAATAAATATCATAGACTAGGTAGCTTAAATAACATACGTTTATTTCTAATGGTTCTTGAGGCCAGAGGTACCCTGTCAGGATCTGCTTCTGACACCACTTGTCAGGACCCTGGACTGGCCAGGTCTCGGGCCCAGCTTAGGCAGGTTCCGGACATGGACTGCTAAGCTACCTTGCTCAGGAACAGTTTCTCTTAGGTGCTTGAGGGCTGTCTACTTTAGTGGAGAGAGAATCTTAGAGTAAAGCCATCTTCTTAGAACAGATAGATCTTAGTCTTTAGCAGAGCTTGGTAATCTTCAGCAGAGACATGCCGTGCTGTCTGGCGTTCTGCAGGCAGGAGAGGAGACAGAGTCAGAGTCAGCGTGTCTGTGATAGAATGCGCATGCTCCCAACTGCCTGCTCCTCCAGCCTAATATAAGGCTGAGCTCGTACCTCTCACCACCATAGGTGTAGAGACTGCCAATTCACCGATGCTCTCATCTCTCGAGCTCTCATGCTTGTTAGAACCAAATCTCTCTCCATGCCCTTTTCTCTAAGGTGTTCCATTATAGGTGTTTCCTATAACTCTCACTCCTCCTAGTCATAGGCTATACGGGCTGCTACAGTACCCAATTAAGGTGTTGACAGTTCTGGTTTCCTCTGAGGTCTCTCTCCTTGGTTTGCAGAGGGCAGCCTTCTTGCTGTGCTCCTCGCTTGGTTTTTGCTTTGTTCACGGTCCCTATCTGTCTTCTCATCTTTTCTTGTAAGGACAGTCCTATTGCATTGAGCCCACTTATATGACTTCATTTTACCTTCTTTCTTCTTTTAGGCCCATCTCCAAATACAGTCATTTTCTGATGTACTGGGGTTAGGATTCAACATACGAATTTAGGGGCGAGGACACAATTCAGCCCATGACAATATCAAACCCTACGTATTTACTTGAAGCTTGATTTTCCTACTTAGCATCATAACAGAAAGGCCTTTCCATGTCAAGATACAATATATGTTTACCACTTAAACCATTATCATTTTTTAAGTTATTAATAATTTGCTAAAGGAAGAAAATGCTTTTTTATCATTTAAATTTCTATTTCTTTGATTACTCACATGGATGAACTCTTTGTTCATGTTTATTGATTACTTGTATTTCTTTTGTTAATTAGGCCCTCTGCCTAATTTTAAAATGATGTATTTTCAATGACTCAGGTTTTATATTTAATCCTTTTTAAAATCTAGTATTTATTTTATTTTGCTTTGTGTTTGTCCATGGATGGCATATTGGATTTTTTTCTGCGAGGCAATTATTATATGCTTCTGGGTATTCATTCTTCTAAAATTTTTCTTACAGATTTTAATGCTAGTATTGTGTTTTAATTTGTTATACATGTTTATTTATGTTTGGTAGTATAAACCTATAATTATTCTTCTCTTTCAAAATCTTCTTATATATTCTGTAAGTTTAATATCTATGTGAAGTTGTGAATCATTGTGTTAATTTTCCAGATGAAATTTCAGTTGGTTTCTTTATATTAAATGTATAGCAAAGACTGGATTTAGGCTAGTTATTATTTTTCCCCTTTAACACTCAATTTAGAGTTCTTTGAAATTTCACCTATCATTTTTAGGCTAGTACATCAGATGCTTATGTAATTATTATTATTATTATTTTTGAGATAGAGTCTCACCTCATCACCTTCAGTAGAGTGCTATAGTGTCACAGCTCACAGCAAGCTCAAACTCTTGGGCCCAAGCGATTCTTCTGCCTCAGCCTCCCAAGTAGCTGGGACTACAGATGCCCACCACAATGCCCAGCTATTTTTTTCGTTGCAGTTGTCATTGTTGTTTAGCTGGCCTGGGCTGGGCTCGAACCTGCCAGCCTCGGTGTTATGTGGCTGGCAATCTACCCACTAAGCTATGGGCACTGCCTGCTTATTTAATTATTGATAAGATTCTAAGATGTTGAGCAAAATGCTATTGGCCTTAGTTGTATAAACATGTGCTTTTGATTTTCAAAGAGACTTTAATGTTATTCTCTTCCTTGACATTACTTTTATATTTATCCTAAGTTTCCAAGAGGGGTGTCTGATATTAATGAATTGCACCTTTTCCTAATTTTAAGCAAATTATTTGATGTTGGGATAATTTCAGAGACCTGCTAACATTAAAGACAAATACAGTAGGAACTCTGTAAGTTGACCACCCAAGGTACTGCAAGAAACTGGTCAACCTAGTGGTTGCAGACAACCAGAGGTTGTCAACCTAAGGAAGCAGCCCCACAGTACTGAGATGCACGTGTGGTCCATGTCCGGTCTATGAAAATCAGATTAAGGAGGTGGCTGGTGTTGGGATATGGTCATCTATGGAGATTCTACTGTAATTGCATTGGTTTCTTGACTGTATTTTAAAAGGTCATATATTCTTCTTCACAATTCTCTGTTCTAAGTTTTACAAATCTGCTCTTTAGGAAGAACTTTTCCCTCCAGATTTCTTTTCCTCACCACTCGCCATCCATAATCCAGTTGATTTCCATTTATTTTTTTTGGAAAGCCTCCCCCCACTCATATCTCTAAGTCATATACTTCAGCTGCCCTTTTCATGTCCATTATCAGTGTACTGCACTATTTATTTCTTTCATTAGCAATTCCCACACTAGACTGGGAGTTCTGTGAATATTGAAGCTGTATCTAAATTGTTCACTATTGTAGACCTAGCATGGGGCATAAAGTAAGTAGCAATAAACAAATGCTGAATGTCTGAGAACATGGTAATATTCTACATTAAGCCAAATATCTGATGTCTGTTAAGTACCAGCTCTTAAACCCTTTGTGGGTGGTTTATATGTGTGCTTGTGTCCTTCTGGGGTCTGAGGAAGAGTGGTGGAGTCCAGAGGTATGATGCCTGTGGTTGCCTCACTGCTCTTAATGATGAAACTGCAGGCAATCACTGATGCATGTGTGACATGCCAGGAAGGAGACAGAAGGGTCTTCTATTAGTTATTTAGTTGTATTCTATCCAGTGGTATTCTCTTTTATTTGACCCCTTTTTATTATTTTATTTTATTTTATTTCAAAATAACATAAGGGAACAAATTCTTAGGTTACATTGCTCTCACTTCCAAGGTAAATTTCAAATTGTAGGACAAGACCTCACCTGGGACTGGGAGAGTCCTGAATACCGTCGCACTGTGCACAGTAGGTGAGATCCCGCCATATGTCCTTCTTCCTCCAGCCAGTTGCTGTACCCCCACCATATCCCCTCTCCCTCCTCACCACTTCCCCTTGCTAGACTATATTTGTGTTTTAGCATTCATGTGAGACTGTAAGTGTTTATATAGTGGTAGTATTCTTATGTAGGAAGGTGCAAACACTGCGTCTGATGGAAGCATCCAGGGAGTGGCAATTTCATACGTGCGAATGAGCTGTGTTCTACATCAGCACCATCCGCCCTTCCCCTCCTCCACCTTTCCACCTCCAGCCGTTAAGATATTTTCATAAAACATCACTGAGATTATTTGGGGCCAAGTTTCCATGTTGGCATTTTGTGAGTGACCCTGGTTTTGTTTCTGTTTCACTCATCACTGCAGATTTATGCTTATGTCTTTGAAAACATCAAGTCTGTCCGACTGGAAGCGTTGCTCTTATCCTTGCTAAGCATCGTGGTCCTTGTTCTTGTGAAGGAGCTGAATGAACAGTTTAAAACGAAAATTAAAGTTGTTCTTCCTGTCGATTTAGTTTTGGTAAGTATGAGATCAGCATTTATCTCTTTCCCATACACAGCTTGCTTACTGGAGTAATCTGTATGTACTTACTATATTGCCTATAGTAACTCACAGCTACTCCTGTCTCTCATTGAAGTGGGAGCTAATTTATGTGGCTATTCATTAAGGTAAGAGCAGGAAATGTTTTAAGTCAATAATTTTAAAAAGGTGGCACACATGTTTTTAATTTATACGGCATTTCTTACATGCTTATAATTTTTTATATAAACAGGAGAACATGTAGCCTAAGATCTTAACTTAAGGAAACATTTCCAAGGGTGAGATGAAAAGATCTCTGGCATGATCTTCTGTAAAGCAATAAAATATAAGACCACACCTTATTGATATGATACCTGTATGGCATGCATACAATTACTATCAATTGACCAATGTCTATTAACAATTAGTACATTGTTGATACTTTTTTTACTGACCTAATTTTGCTTTCTTAAAAGGATGCTCATGATTTTCGTTGACCAGGGCTGGTTCTTAAAAATGGTATTTTGTTGTATCTGGAAAAACAGCACATTATATTCTGCAGCTAAGGCTTTTTTACATTCTAAATATAAAAGATACATTTAGAAATTTTAAGACCCTCTAATGGGAACTCTTACATAAACAAAGCATTCAGCTGAAAATTAAATGTTAACATAACCACACTTTACTAACTTACTTATCATTAATTGGCTTGGCTTTTTTAATGATCTTTGGGTTATACATGTATATAATAAATGGTATCTTAATAACTTCATCTATTGAAATATTCCATTATACTGCTACAATAGTGTAAGTTTATGTACATTTATATGGCTAGTATTAATACATTGGAAACTATTCCTGAAGGATATGACTTCTTTCTTTTTTTTTTTTAGATCATAATTGTGTACATTAATTCTCTCATAGGATACAGTGTGTTACTTCTATATGCAGTTTGGAAAACTCTCATCCAGGTGGCCAACATAGTCATCATGTCTTTCTCATAATTGTTATGCTAAGACATTTATATTCA
>CAUYTI010019685.1:0-58953 GCA_963575145.1 Galago senegalensis | reverse complement strand
CATCTTAGAATGAAGAGGAACACCCACATTGAGGAAAACACTATTGAGAGACTAAAAAAAAGTACCTTGGCATTCAATATTTTGGTGACATTAAGATAGACCAAAAGCGGGGAAGGGGGAGGGAGGGGGAATGGGTGGAGGGAGGAGATTCGAGGGTTCACTTCTGAGGTTTATCTTACAAGGGTACAAGTGAATCTTTCTATGAGTAGAATATGAATGTTTTAACACAATAACTAAGAAAATTACGTGAAGGCTATGTTAACCAGTTTGATGGAAGTGTTTTGGATTGTTTGTGAAAACCCCACACTGTACCCCAGAAGTGCATTAATGTACACAGTTACTATTCAATAAAAAAAAAGAAAAATATGGAAAAAAAATACATAAAAAAAAAAGAGTTTGAGGTTGCTGTGAGCTATGATGCCACAGCACTCTACCAAGGGTGACAAAGTGAGACTCTGTCTCAAAAAAAAAAAAAGTTAACAGACACTCAGGAAACTCTAAGGCTCAAAGGGGCTAGAGATAATATAACCACTGAATTTTACATGCAAAGAAAATGAACTCTAGATAGATAATAAATACTAAAACTAAAGCCAGTTACATGGAACAGAAACAGTAGATCAGTGGCTTGTTTTGGCAGCAAAATCCTTTCTGGTGTGAATTCCTTATTTATAGTTTAGATTCTCATTATTCACAGATTCTATATTTATGTCTACTCAAGTTTATTTGTAGTCTAAAATCACTACTTATAGTGCTTTGCAGTCATTCATGGACACGTGCACAGCAGTGAAAATCTGGGTTGTTGGGCATGCACTTTTCCAGCTGAAGTTAAGCAAGGAGATGCTCTGCATTCTTGCTTTAGCTCCCAAACAGAAATAAGGACAGGACGGAGTTTACTTTCCAAGTCTGGCATTGTTTAGAGGGGTGGTCTCAATCAAGTTGCTTTGTATGTCTGAATCGTTAAGTACTACACAAAAAAATGCAGCAGTTAGGTTTATGTAGGTCCTCTTAGAACTGTGAGTTGCTAGGTGGTTCTCAAAGTAGTAGTCTTTTTTAATTTTTTTTTGAGACAGAGTCTCAAGCTGTCACCCTGGTAGAGTGCTGTGGCATCACAGCTTGCAGCAATCTCCAATTCTTGGGCTTAAGTGATTCTCTTGCCTCAGCCTTCCAAGTAGCTGGGACTACAGGTGCCTGCCAAAATGCCCGGTCATTTTTTGGTTGCACTTGTCATTGTTGCTTAGCAGACTTGAGCTGGGTCTGAACCTGCCACCCTAGGTGTACGTGGCCAGCCCCCTTGCCAACTGAGCTATGGGTGCTGCCAATGTAGTGCTCTTATGGGATCCCAGGTCAAAGTCTAGTTATATGATTTTTTTTTTTTTTGAGGCAGAGTCTCACTCTGTCTCCCTGGGTAGAGTGCCCTGGTGTCATAGCTCATTAGCAACCTCAAGCTCTTGGGCTCAAGAGAGCCTCTTGCGGTGGTGCTTGCTACATACACTAAGGCTGGTGGGTTTGAACCCGGTCCAGAGCAGGTAAACAACAATGACAACTACAACCAAAAAATAGCCAGGTGTTGTGGCAAGTGCCTATAGTCCCACGGGGTCTCACTATTGCTCAGTCTGGTCTCAAACTCCTGAGGTCAGGTAATTTACTCACCTCAGCCTCCTGGAGTGCTGGGATTACAGGTGTCAAACCACCATACCTGGCCTACTTTTTCTTTTGAGGCAAGAGTCTCACTTTGTCAACCTTGGTAGAGTGCCGTGGCATTACAGCTCACAGCAACCTCAAACTCTTGGGCTCAAGTGATCCTCTTGCCTCAGCTTTCCAAGTAGCTGGGATTATAGGAACCTGCTACAATGCCCAGCTAGTTTTAGAGACAGGGTCTTGCTCTTGCTCAGGGTGGGCTCAAACTCCCAAGCTTAAGCAATCCATCTGCCTCGGCCTCCAGAGTGCTATGATTACAGGTGTGAGCCAATGTGCTGGCCTTTAGCTATATATTTCTCTACTCTACCTCCCGAATTTTTAAAAAATACTAAAATTTTCAATGGGATGGGGTTTTACCAAAAGAGAAAAAAGAAAGTTTCTTACTCATTATATACTTTCCAGGCATTACATCCATGCTGTGACATCAATTCCAAATTCTCAATTCGAACTGCCTGATGCTCTAACTGGGCCATAGAATTGTTTACACATTCTTGCCATGCTGTAATGTCATTTTTCTGGCCTGAGGAAGGAGCTGGAAGTTCATATCTGAAATTAACAAAATAAATAAAGCATATATAATATCAAGTCTTTGTATCTCTTTCCAACAGAATGCCCCATGGGCTTATGGACATTTTAAAAACTACAGAAAACCGAAGATGCAAACCTGTAATAAAAAATCTATAGGCTGGGCATGGTGGCTCGCACCTATAACCCCAGCACTCTAGAAGATTAAGGTGGGAGGATCCCTTGAGTTCAAGAGTTTGAGACCAGTCTGAGCATAAGCAATATGCCATCTCTACTAAAAATAGAAAAATTAGTGGGAAGTTATGGGTGCCTATAGTCTCAGCTACTTGGGAGGTTGAGGCAGGAGGAATGGTTAAACCTAGGAGTTTGAGGTCACTGTGAACTAGGCTTAGGCCAGCAGTTCTCAATCTGTGGTTTGTGACCCCTTGGGGGGGTCGAACGACCCTTTCCCAGGGGTCACCTAAGACTATTCTGAATATCAGATATTTACATTATGATTCATAACAGTAGCAAAATTACAGTTATGAAGTAGCAATGAAAATAATTTTATGGCTGGGGGGGTCACCACAACATGAGGAACTGTATTAAAGGGTCTTGGCATTAGGAAAATTGAGAACCACTGGCTTAGGCAATGCCACTCTGGCCTGGGCAACAGAGTGAGATTCTGCCTCAAGAAATCCCCCCCCCAACCCACCTATATATCCTAAGCATCAATTTACAAATAAAATTTAGCACCACTGGTGGTGCCTGGGGCTCAAAAGGGTAGGGCGCCAGCCCCATATGCCAGAGGTGGCGGGTTCAAACCCAGCCCTGGCCAAAAAAAAAAAAATTTAGCACCATTATATATAGTAACAATGATTCACCCCAATGTGATCTGGTTAAATAAGCTATTATTACATTCGTACATAAATAGATGTTATGCTAACTATTAAATGAGGTTATTGAAAAATATCTAATAGTATTAAGATATATTAGGGAATGGGGCAGCGCCTGTGGCTCAAAGGAGTAAGGTGCCAGCCCCATATGCCGGAGGTGGCAGGTTCAAACCCAGCCCCCGGCCAAAAACTGCAAAAAAACCAAAAAACAAAAGATATATTAGGGAAAAAAATGAGTTATAAAAAACTTGGCTACCAGTTTTATAAAATACCTATAACCACCCATTCACTAAGGTAGCCATACCCTCTGTAGAGGAAAAAAATGGTAAAGGATATAATAATTTTTCACATTCAGACCCCACTCCATTACCTTACCATACTACCCAGTCCTTCAACACTGCCAACAGAGCCAGCAAGTATATTCTTCATAAATCTCAGCTCATTATTATTACAAACTAAATTTGAATTAAAATTTTAACACTCTTACCGTTTCATACTGAGCAATTCAATCGGTTGTCGAGCAGCCAGTCTTTCAAATTCATTTCTCATTATGTCAGTCTGATGTATAAATAAGAGAAATAATTATTTCCATGATCATAATCATATTCACAAACTAAAAGTAATCATTACTGAACAGGCCGGGCGAGTGGCTCTTGTCTATAACCCTAGCACTGTGGAAGGATTGCTTGAGCTCAGGAGTTCGAGACCAGCCTGAGCAAAAGTGAGACCCCCATCTCTGCTAAAAATAGGAAAACTAGTTGTGCATTATGGTGGATGCCCATAGTCCCAGCTACTCAGGAGGCTGAGGCAAAGGACTGCTTGAGCCCAAGAGTTTGAGGTTGGTATGAGCTTTGATGCCACAGCAATCTATTGAGGTTGACATAGTGAGACTGTTCTCCCAAAATTAAAAAAACCCAATCCCAAAAAACCCCACAAATCAATTAAATAATGGATTTAAACTATGTGGGTATTTATCCTTTTTTGAGTCTTGCTCTGTTACCCAGGATAGAGTGCTGTGGCATCATAGCTCATAGCAACTTCAAACTCCTGAGTTCAACGTATCCTTCTGTCTCAGCCTGGGAGAGTAGCTGGGACTATAGGTGACAATACCACCTGACTAATTTTTCTATTTTTTTTGAGACAGAATGTCACTTTGTCACACTCAGTGCCAGAGTGCCGTGGCGTTATAGTTCATAGCAACCTCAAACTCTTGGGCTCAAGTGATCCCCTTGCCTCAGCCTCCAGAGTAGGTGGGACTACCAGCATCTATCACAATGCCTGGCTATTTTTAAAGGCGGGGTCTTGCTCTTGCTCAGGCTGGTGTTGAATTCATGAGCTCAAGCAATCCACCCACCTGGGCCTTCCATCGTGCTAGGATTACAGGCATGAGCCACTACACCCAGACTAATTTTTCTATTTATAATATAGAGAGGGTCCTACTCTTGCTGAGGCTGGTCTTGTACTCCTGAGTTCAAGGGTTCCTCCCACCTTGGCATCCCAGGGTGCTAGGAATACTGATGTGAGCCACCTCCCCTGGCCTAGGTATTTATAACGGATCATTTCCCATCCCTGAATTCTCTGGGTTAAATGCTTGCTAGGAGGGTGGTGCCTGTGGCTTAGTGGGTATGACGGTAGCCCCATATAACGAGGGTGGTGGTTTCAAACCCAGCCCTGGCCAAACTGCAACAAAAAATAGCCAGGCATTGTGGTGGGTACCTGCAGTCCCAGATACTTCGGAGGCTGAGGCAACAGAAAAACCTGAGTCCAGGAGTTGGAGGTTGCTGTGAGCTGTGACTACACAGCACACTACCAAGGGTGATAAAGTGAGACTCTGTCTCAAAAAAAAAAAAATGCTTGCTAGGTACCTAGCCCCAAACTACACACACACTTTATTTACTGTGTTTCCCTGAAAATAAGACCTACCCCCAAAATAAGCCCTAGCAGGATTTCTTTTTTTTTTTTTTTTTTTGAGACGGAGCCTCAAGCTGTCCTCCTGGGTAGAGTGCCATGGCATCACACTCACAGCAACCTCCAACTCCTGGGCTCAAGCGAGTCTCCTGCCTCAGCCTCCCAAGTGGCTGGGACTACAGGCGCCCGCCACAACGCCTGGCCATTTTTTGGTTGCAGCCATCATTGTTGTTTGGCGGGCCCGGGCTGGGGATTCGAACCCGCCACCTTAGGTGTATGTGGCTGGTGCCTTAGCTGCTTGAGCCACAGGCGCCGAGCCCCTAGCAGGATTTCTATGCATTTGTTAAATATAAGCCCTACCCCATAACAAGACCCAGTGATGGGCGTGGCTATGCAGCATATCTACATAGCCATGCCATGCATTTTGGTGCGGAACAGTAAGGAAGAGTGGAATACCTTTTATCTGCCACAGCTCCTTTCTCTGAGCCCTTAGCACTTGCATGGGTGCACATGTGGTAACCATTGTCACAGGTATCCTATTGTGCACGTGTGAATGGCTAGGGGAAAGGAGTTCAAGCATCACTAGCACTAGCCCCAACAACAAGGTCAGCTCCCTGTCACGTTCCAGAAGAAGATGACTTAACTGTATTTGAATAAATGTAGATTGTTGTATTATGCTCAATAAAAATAAGACATCCCCTGAAAATAAGCCCTAGTATGTCTTCTTGAGAAAAAATAAATACAAGACAGTGTCTTATTTTCGGGGAAACACGGTATTTATTTATTTATTTTGAGACAGAGTCTTTGTCTTTGTTGCACTTTGTAGAGTGCTATGGCATCATAGCTCATAGCAACCTCAAACTCTTGGGCTCTGGCGATCCTCTTGCCTCAGTTTCTCTATTTTTAGTAGAGCCAGGGTCTCCTGCTTGCTTGGGCTGGTCTTGAACTCACAAGTTCAAATGATCCACTCGTTTTGGCTTCCCAGATTGCTAGGATGACAGAAGTGAGCCACCACACCAACCTCCACACACATATTTTAATTCCATATTGAGTAGAAAAGGTAGTATGCAGGTTGTCTATAAAGTTTGTGTACAATTTACTATGTTAAACTATTTTAAATTGCACATGAACTTTATGTTCACCCTGTATATAAAGAAACCCAGAGAAAAAGATTAATTTTAAATGAGTAGTTCTCAATCTCAGCAGCATATAAGAATCAAACGGCTGGGTATTGTGGAGGGCACCTGTAGTCCCAGCTACTTTGGAGGCTGAAGCAAGAGAATTGCTTAAGTCTAAGAGTTGGAGGTTGCTGTAAGCTGTGATGTCACAGCACTCTACCAAGGGCGACACAGTGAGACTCTGACTCGAAATATAACAGAACAAAACACCGAATGTGCCTATTGTGGTCCAGGCACTGTTCTAGGCAATAAAGAAGACAAAAAATTTCCCTGCTCATGGAACAGTGCTATCTTAGCTTAGATAGGCCTTCCTCAACCATCTGATTTAGTCACCCAACCACTCTATCACATCACTACTGTAATTCTCTGTATTTATCAACAATCTGGTATTTTCTGATTTGTCTATTTTTACACTCTGGAATGTAAGGTCAATGAAAGTCTGGATTTTTCCTATCCTGTTCTCCAATATCCAGCATAGAACAGACCTTCATAAATAGTTGTTAAATGAATAAATGGAAGAACAGTTTCAAAGGCAATCTGAAGAACAGTTAAGTTTCCCACCTAAAAGAAAATGGGGGCTCGGCGCCTATAGCTCAACCAGCTAAGGCACCAGCCACGTACACCTAAGGTGGTGGGTTCGAATCCCCAGCCTGGACCCGCCAAACAACAACGACGGCTGCAACCAAAAATAGCCGGTCGTTGTGGCGGGCACCTGTGGTCCCAGCTACTTGGGAGGTGGAGGCTAGAGACTCTAGCTTTTGTTTTGAGGCTGGCTTGGAGGTTGCTGTGAGCTGTAATGCCACGGCACTCAACCCAGGGGGACAGCTTGAGGCTCTGTCTCAAAAAAAAAAAACAAAAAAAGAAAAGAAAATGGGGATAATAAACAGAGTTACACAGTTTAATTAGTTAAATAATTAGAGATTTGGTCTTGCTCTGTCATTCACTGGAATGCAGTGGCATGATCTCAGCTCACCACTGCCTCAAACTCCTGAGCTTTGGCCTGGCGCCTGTGGCTCAACCGGCTAAGGCGCCAGCCACATACACCTAAGGTGGCGGGTTCGAATCCCCAGCCCGGACCCGCCAAACAACAATGACGGCTGCAACCAGAAAATGGCTGGGCGTTGTGGCGGGCGCCTGTAGTCCCAGCTACTTGGGAGGCGGAAGCAGGAGACTCGCTTGAGCCCAGGAGTTGGAGGTTGCTGTGAGCTGTGATGCCATGGCACCCTACCCAGGGGGAGGGCTTGAGGCTCGGCACCAAAAAAAAAAAAAAAAAAAAAATTCTAGAACAATCTCCCCAAATTTCACACAATTTGGTTTGTACTCCCTCTGCTGGTGAAGCTAGTAAAATCCCCCTGACTACCGATCTAGTTTACAACATTCACTGAGAAACTAGGGAGAATGCCACCAGGCAGAAAAAAGTCTAAAATGGACAGTGTTTCCTGAGGGAGCATTAAACTTCATCTTTAAGAGATCATTGCTTTGTGCAAAGAAACACCATAAAAAAGAGTGAACCTTATCACGAGTTTCACTATATATTCGCCTAGGTGTAAAGTGCAGAGATTGAGAAATCTCCTGGGCTGAGATAGGAGGACAACTAATGAACTAGAAGATATCTGAGGTGTGTGATCCTTAATTGTACATTTCATCGCTTTTACTATTTTCTATTACAACTTTACAGCTGGCTAACAGTGTTTTCCAAGAGCCAAGGCCTGGCAGAAAGAATTTGTTTAAGAAAATAAAAAGAGCCTCTCAGCTTCTTTAGAAACTTTTTCCCCCCTTTAATAGATTTCCTCTATTCTTCCCTGAAGCAGTGATTCTTTCAAAAATAAGCACACTAAATTTATATCAGAAATGAATAAGGAACTTTTTAATATCTCACACTCATTTTCCCCTTACCTTCCTGAGGATTTTTCTTCCTTATAACTCAATAGAAGGCAATAGCATGAGTCATAAGATTGATACCTAATTATTACAAGTGAAATAATTGCAAGTAATGGAGATATATTTCACTCTCAGAGTGTTGAGGAAATTCAAGCATTTTACATGTTATGAATGGTTACTGACTTTGAACAGTGCAGAATTTTGTGGTTCTTCATTCCACTTAAGAAGATTTCAGATGAGGATAGTTGAAGTACAAAAGCTCATAGAGGCCAAATATACTTATATGAACTTAACTAAGAAAGAAAGTTAAAAAAAAAAAGACATTCACAGTTATTCAGTGCTTATTACGTAAGAAAGATTCTCATAAGCGCATCTCACATGTATTTCTATTTAACATTATGGAAATTCTATAAGGTAAATATTTATACCCTTGTTTTACAAGAGATAATAGAGATCCTAGGTGATTTAACTAAGTTCAGCTGGTCATTGAATAAGAGCCAGGAATAAAATTCAGGAGTTTTGGGGGGAGGAGTATGGGGGACTCCAATGCCTCTAGATAATGATTAAAGAAATTCTAATGTGAAATATTGGGGCTAGAATAAATCCTCAGTGATAAGAATACTGAGGCCTGGAAGACGTTAAAACTTCTTGGTTGGTGTCAGATCTGGAAGAGACCCATTCTCACTAGTATCTTGCTGAAAGCATAAATTGCCCTTTGCTTCATTTGTCTGATGTTTTCACATGAAATACTTTGAGGACTTCATTCATCTCGGTGAGTGATCCAGGTCCGTTTGTTTGTTTGGGGGGAAACGACCTGTGTCCACACGTGGGAGAATGAATTGACATTACAGAGAGTCAAGCTGGTGAGTAGAACCACAGAAATGATTGGTTTCACTATTAAATACAGAAGTATGATAGACACTAGCACAAGTGATTAAAGCCACCCCTGAGGACACAGTATATCATTATACCATCTTGAAACATGCATCAAAAAATGTATTCTACTCACTGATACCAATTTTCTTTCTTCTGAGATGCTGTTTGAAAAGTAAGCTGAACCTGCTGAGAACTTCTGAGGGAAGAATTGCAATCAAATAATTCCTATCATGTTAAAATGAAAGTACTATTCCCTGGCATTGCTCTCTCATTTGAACCTCACAATCATTCTCCATACGGAAAGTTGAGACTCAAAGAAGTTAAAAGACTCACCCTGCAAAGCCCAGTCATTTGAGTGTAAGCCTAGGATCCCTTCCATTGCTCTGATTGCCAAACTAGAAAATTGCACCAGGGCACAGACGGCTCTCACCCACCTTCTCACCTCCAGACGAGATCTTTCTAGCCTACTGCCCTTTCATCCATGCAGAGAAGGCTATTAAAGGGCCACAAAAGGGTTGGTATCAGGCAAGGGTCCCTAGGCTTTTCTCCTTTTCCTTTAGTGACCAAGCTTTCTGGAAGGAAAAGTTCACCTCTAAATAGTGTCATCACTTGCTATGGAAAGGAGAAATAGCCAAAGAAACCCAAACTCTTGTCCAAGGATGGTGAGGCTTTCTCCCAAATGTGCTGAGTTACACTGTCACGCCATTCCCCTTCCCACTGTGGGTTGGTGCACATGTGGAATATTCCATTTGGAAAACACTCCCCTTTACTGTCCTCTCACTTGGCCTTAAATACAATTGCCTATGGTTCCTTGAGATCTTAGTTCCATAGCAGCTTCTTAAAAAAAAGCCTTCTCTAGTTCTGCAGCTTAGATTGAACCTCCCTTCTATAAATTCTGCAGGTGTCATATATGCTTTTCCTTCTTCACACTTCTCATGACGCTACTTTCACATTTCTATCTGTTTGCTTTATAGATTATAGTCAGCCTCTACTGGAATATAGTATCCATAGGGCAGAAACCATGGTGGCCCACCATCATTTCTCCAATTCCTATCATAATAATATCTTGTATCTACACTGTCTATAAATACATATTCAGTGAGCAAATAAATACATAAATGAGGCAAGAGAGTACAAAAGAAGGAAGAGATGTACATCATGGGATCATATGCAAAGATTATTGGGGAATTTTTAATTTTCCAGTATGTTGAAACTTGCTTGAACAGATGCAAAGAAATATTTTATTTCTTGCTGTTGTTGTGGTTGTTGCTATTATTTTGATATATTTGTTTGGGCTCTTTTTTTTTTTCCTTTAGGGAGCCAGAAAGGAGATTAAGGAAGAAAGAGCTTGAGCTCAGGAGAGAAAGAAAGAAATAGGGAAATTATTTGATGTCATGCTTCTGCTTTCTGTTTTAATAAATCAATAGTTGAGTTGTCAATACAATGAGGCATTATTGAAGAAGTCCATTTCTAACAATTTCCCAAGAACAAAAAAATCCAGACAGAGTCTACTTCCAATTTACTCTTAGACTCCTTTAAATGAATCAGACTTTGAACTCTGAAAGAATTTCCACAATCCAATTCCCTTTCATCATCATGCCTTGCACTCCGTTTTTAAACATTTCATTCTCAATGCTATTGTATTACAGTTCACAACAGAAATGTTTAATTCCCCCAAACACCTGTTTCTGCTCAGACAAAACAAAAACCATCAATACAGTTCAAGTTCGGTAAATCCTATCTACAATCCCCATTATTTTCATTGGGAAATAATAACAATTCCTGAACGTGAGAATTGAATACTCCATTTCACTTCTGTAAAGATTTTCATCAGCAAAACCCAGAGCACTCAAGTATGCCATGATGAGATTAGAGCCTGCCACAACTATTGTGTTGTTTGAGCTATCAGATAGTGCTCATTTGACAATCTCTGTGTTCCAAAACCTAATGAAGATATGACTAGGATATAAGTAAATGAAAATCCGTGGAGGAAGACTGTGTTCTCCACATCATCAGAAACACTCATATGGAAATGGATCAATTCAGTAGCTAATCATTGCTTTAAAAGGCAGAGGGATAGTCAGTAAGTCAGGGTAGGTAGAAAAAATGGGTACGGGGAAAAAGGCAGGTCAACAGAGATAAAGGGGGTCTGGACTGCTGAGATGGAGAGACAGAGAAGCCAGAGTTGCCCTAGCTTATCTCCCATCTGGGCTGTAAAATCAGCCCAGGATCAGATGGAAAACATGATTAATTTCAATGTAATTAAATATCATTAATAAGGTGCTCTGGAGAACATGCTGCTTAAAGATAATGGAAGGCCCTGGGCATGACCTGCAGGAGGTTATATCTCAGAATCACACTGGCTCTGGGCTCCCACACACAGCCAAGGAAGCGAAAGTTGTGTATTTGGTTACCTTTGTTTGTTGACTCCATGGCTCTTTCATCACCACAACCATCTCCAATAAAAAAGATGTAAAAGGATAGTCTTGGAAGCCATAAAATGTATCTTCATTGAATCAATTGAAAAGATTGCATTTTCTAAAGCCTACTCAGCCTCCAGTTCTCTTTAATGAAGCCCCGTGGATGAGCCTGGGGTGGGAAAGCCTCCATAAGTACAAGAGCGTCTTAGACAGGCTTCATTTCTATACTCAGCATATAAAATTGCATTTTATCAAAACAACTCTGGATCACACAGGCTTAGTGAGATGCTACAAGCCTGTGGTGAGCAGCCTTGGTGACTGTGAGGCTGCCCCCTGTCATTCAACTGTGACTCTCTTGAGCTGGGGAGATGGCCACAAGTATACAAGCATAGGCTAGGAGACAGGAAGACTCACCCTAAAAGTTGAATTGTGTTCTGTTTCTGATTTTCTATTTTCCCCTCTCCCGGTCTTTGTCTCTCTCTAGAAACGAATGACCTCAGGAAAGTGAAAAGTACATCTGATGCTCTGTCCTCTTCCCTCCTCTGGAAGGTCGTTTCTCTCATCTCCATTCTAAAACCTCACTGCCTTCACTTTCCACTTACACGCAGCAAAGCCTTTGAGCCTCTCACTCTCTCTGTTGCCCTTCGTCTAGATTCTCTGGACTCCTGCGTGCCCCGCTGTGCAATCACTTATCATGCCCAGGGTAATGACGGGCCGTATCACTGCTGCAGCACTAGATGGGGAGTTTAGTAGTGTAGGGCCAGGGTCTCTTTTATTGTTAGCACTGAAAATGGTGCATGGTATTTCAGACATGTTCCATGAATAAAAGGAAGGAAGGGAAGAGAAAATAGAGAAGGAAGAGTAAAGAAGAAAGAACAAAATATCTGTGTGACTCAAATGATTTTTCACCCCCATGGGCCTCAGTTTCCTCATTTGGGTAGTGATGAGGTGGCTGCTTCTAATTTTGGAGAGTGGCATTCTATGATCCTGCACTTGGAACAACCTCACTGAAACCTACCATCAGGCCAAAAAAAAAAAAAGCAATTAAAGGTAATACTTGAAATAAGAAAGAGGCTTTAAAAATAATTCAATCAGCAGAATGTATCTCAAAATATGTGCACAGCTCTGAGCCACTATCTGGAACAGTTGGGAAGTAGCATGTTCAGCAGTGAGAGAATCTCTAGGGACTTGGCCAATATGAACTCACAGATGTTCCTGTTGAAGTCAGGTGATAAGTTTCCTTCATAGCTATGTTTCACCAGAGTCCTCACTTCACCTCAGGGCACAGCCCTCTCAACCCTGGCACCCTTGCATTATAAAAAAAAAAAAAAAAAAGGAGGAGGAAAGAAAAAAGAGGGAAAGAAAAAAAGAAAGAGATCTCTTAACACTGACAGTACAACCCATATCTACGTGTTCCAAGAGTTGATGACTTTTCTTTTTATACAATAAAAAAAAAAAAAAGGTCAACACCTCAAGTAACAGCACTAAAGCAAAAGATGACTCACTATCTCATTATTTGGTGGTTAGGGCCTCTTTTCATTTATTGTTCTTCTGTCCATGCAAGAAAAGCCCTGGCAGTAGATGTAGAGATTGGAAAGGGTGTTGAGTTTTCTTGTCAAGGGATTTTTTTTATTTTAATTGCAGTTAGGGAGATAGGGAGGTTATGAAGAAGAAATCAATAATTTGTCCAATGTTGACTCTGCAACAAAAGCTTTATGTACAGTATATCATCAATCTTAAGCTTCGCAAGATCCCTTGCGGTCACCATCAGCATTTTACATAAAGGAGAACGTGGAAGCAAAAGGATTCCAAATGAACTTGTTTAGGTCACGCAACAAGGAAATGACAGAACCAGAACTTGACCCAAGCTTTGCATAGTACAAAGTCGCAAAGCTTCCTCCTGATCCGTGTCCTACCTACTCAGTCTTCCCTTTGTTTTTCCAGAATCTCCCAACTGGATTCCAAGAGGTTTAAATAAACAAAGAGGTGCCCTCAGATCCCAGGGAAGCTTTGAAGGCATTAGGGAAGCAGGAACTTCTGGACCCATGGCTTCCAGTTCCAGCTGGCTCTATGAAACCCATGCTCCAAACCAATGGGATATTTTCATTCTCTGCATATACCATGATGTTAAAAGGTTTGGGAAATACTGCTGCTCAAGCCGTATATTCCATCACCCTACCCATGTGATGTTCTAGTTACACAAAGTTTCCTAAGATAATAAACTGAACATATAAATAACTTCACATCCTATCCTTTCATCATTGTGTAGATTTACTCATTAAATATCCCTAATGAGAAGACCTATCTGTTCTTCTTCCCTACCTGGTAAATTCATGCCTCCCTCAAGAGCAATCAAAATCAGACATCAAAAGGAAGAAGTCCCATGTTCTTCCTTCTGAAAGACTGGTACCTTTCTTAGGGTACTCATCACATTGTGTTAGGATTTACATGTTCATGTAGCCATCTCATCCACTCAAAGTACATGGAACACGAAGATATGTTGGATGATCAGGAGTATGGCATTTGGAGGCTCAAAACTGTATTTTAATTATTTTGTCATCACCAGAAACTGGCTGAGGGGGAAATAAACTATTTTCCCTGGGCCAGTTCTGGCCTGTGGCCTGTTTTATACAGCCAGAAAGCTCAGAATGGTTTGTACATTTTTAAAGAGTTGTTTTAAAAATTAAGAAGAATATGTGACAGAGACCATATGTGGCCCACAAAGCCTGAAATATTTACTATCTCTGGCCCTTTACAGGAAAATCTGCCAACCCTCAATAGCTAACTCAATCAATCAAGACTAATTGATTGTTTTGATAAACACATCAGGCATAAATAATTTTTTTTTCTCAAATCTAGCTCTCTTGTTTTTCAACCATCTCGATTTCTGCCCTTGAGTAGACCATTTTTTCCTCCCGTTCTTATAGTCAATATTTCTTAACTTTATCACTGAAGTATAACACACAGATAAAAGAGACAACAGCACAACTGCCAAGGAATCATCATTAAAGGAGCAGGCCATGTGACCAGCACTCGGATGAAGACAGAGAAGTTTGCCAGACCATCAGAGTTTCCTCATCACCCTTCCTAGTCTTTAATTTATTCTTCCATAAAAGTAACTACAACTGTGACTTCCAAACCCACATGGTAGTTTTGCATTGACATAATTTTTTATCTTTATGTACATGGGATAGTACAGTATCACAACCTAATACCGAGCAAAATTTATGTCTCAGGTCTTTTGCTTGGTATTAAGTTTATGGTGTGTTTTCACTCAGTTGTGGAAAAACAGTGGCCTGTTTATTTGTACTGTTGAATCGTACCCCATTGTCATTTTATTTTTATTTTTTTTTTACTGTTGATAGATATTGGTAGTTTTTTAAATTTGGGATTAATGTGAATAATGCTGCTTTGAGCATTCTGATACGTAGTGAATGCATTTTGGAGCCATCTCTGGCCACTTTTCACACTCAGTTGAGAGGCCACATCATCACCACCTCACCAGCACCCCTCCCTCCAATCAGCTCCCTCTCCACAGCGACGTGTCCTCCTCATGTCAGCGTGGAGAGCACAGACTCTAGAACGACACCACCAGGTTTCAAGTCTGGATTTCTGCATTATCATCCCTGGGATCTTCAACAAATTAGTTTCCCTTTCTGTACCTTTGATTTCGTATGTGTGAAATCAGGATACTACAGGGTGTCCCAAAAGTTGACCTGAAAGTCACCCCAAAAGTCATCATACCGAGCGAAAATGGGAAATTATAACTAAATGTACCTTTATTTACAAAATTTTCATTACAAAATTTTACAAAGAGCTGGATAGCAGATAGGTAATGTTTTGTCAATATTTGCTATAATTTTATGATGAACATTTTCCATATGTATGGTGACTGTATGGGTGACTTTTGGGACACTCTGTATATAGAATTGATTAATTTTAATCAATTTTAATTAATTTTTGTAAACCTTTTAGAGCAGCATTCAACATAGTCAGGGACATATACATGTTTTCCCAATAATTAAATAATTACATCAAAACAATTGCTCTGCATTGAAAAAGATAGCTTTCTGTTTGAACTGGGGACCATGATACCAGTTCACTATTTTCTCCTTTTTAAGGAATATAAAAAAAAAAAAGTCCTGATAAATTGGTAATTGGAATTAAACTCTCAAAAACAATTCCACAACTGGGCAGTGCATGTGGCTCAGAGGAGTAGGGCACTGGCCCCATATGCCAGAGGTGGCAGGTTCAAACCCAGCCCTGGCCAAAAACTGCAAAAAAAAAAAAAAATTCCACAGCTTCACCTTTTTGATTGGAAATACACCCTTATTTATTCTAACCTCAATCTACAGTTGGAAATCCAGGTGAATCAGAGGTGCTCAACACAAACTTACTATATAAATGAAATAAATATCATGTCAAAAAAAAAAGACATTTTCATCAGGTAGCATCAAATTTAAAATCAGTTAACAAATTGTTTCATTCCATCAGTTTCTTAAGCTACCTGAGAAATACTCTCTAACTCAAGCTAAAACCAACAATGCCTTTATTAGCTTATGTTCTAGGTACTGTGTTAAACTCTGTGAAAGAAAACAAGAGAAGTATAATATATCAATATATATAGAAGTACAATGTATACAAATATAATATGTCCCCTCAAATGCTTGTATCTCTGTTACTTATTCATCCTATACGTAGCATCTATTGGGTCCTAAGCATCTCTAAGGCAACACTTCTACATGTGATCAAAGAACATATTCGTACAATGAAAACAACTCAGATATGAAAGCAGAGCTGTTTAGTCCCCCAGTCAAAACAGAAAGCATTTCTGAAACCTCTTTCTCAGAACTGTATTATCTGAAACATACTCTACAACCCCCTTTTAATTACTCACGTGTTCCGCACGGATGGAATTTAGTATTTAAATCAAGTGATATAATACGTTGGTCTGGGGGCATCTTTATCATATAAAAATTTTAACTTTCATTGGATGTTTTTCCTGCATCAGTGGAAAATTTCCATTTCCCTGAAGTCTGATTCAAAGCCAGCCTATTTAATAAGAGAGACTGCAGAAAATACCAGGTTAAAAAAAGGAAAGGGGGTATAGGTGCTAGTGTTTTAGTAAATTATTAACAACCAGGTCTTTGAAGAAGACACATGATAATTTCTATCATGTCCCCACTCCTGTGGTGTAAATACTTCCAGAACGGGTGTCTTCAAGTGCCCAGGGAGGAGATGCCGCTGATTATGGAATTACACAGAGTTGTTCACATTAGCTCTGTGAGCTGACGTAGGCTGGTTCCAGGGCACCACTGAGTGCAGAGTAATTGAACTTCAAATTTCCTTTGAAGAACTATGCAGCTTCCACTTCATGGTGAACCTGGCAATGAAGTATCCTACCCTAGTTTGGAAAAGGAATGATCATAGGAAACTAAGACTAGCCAAATAGATTCTCTCTCCCATGAGTCCGGATCTTGAATAGGGCACAAATAAAAAGCAAATGCTTGGGGAAAATATTCCTGACACTTCTTGCTATCTAGACCTCACCCCTGAATCTATTCGTAGGGCTCCAGTCCAACTTCTTCATGAAACCTGGATCTTCCATATTTTCTCATGGTTATATAAACTTTCTTGACTCTTTCTAATAATTTGTTTTTTCCTTAACATGTCTAAAATCAGTCTTTGACTTAAGGAGTAGAGCACAGATTTGTTAGATTTTTAATCTGCGCTAATGTGTATTTTAATAGTCGCTCCATGCAACTGTTTTTCTAAACTCATTTTGAGTCTTATGGAGGTGGAGGTGGTGGTAGTGGGGGGTGGGTGTGGGGTGGGAGGGTTACTGCCAGGGAAGGAGTCAAATGTAATTTATTTACAAAGGTGCAAGGTGACACACCTTCCTTCCCACCTTTTCTCATTATGTCAACTAATTATATTTAATATTAATAGAGAGGAGTTTGGGTGGTGGAGAAGTAGCATACTAAGGTGAAAGCTAAGCTGTTGCAACAAAGGAACTGAAAGCAATAGAGCCTTAACGGGAAAGGGACTTTATCTGTCTGTCACCTAACAGTTTGTCCATGAGCTTCGTGCACTTCACTTGGTCTTTCAAGCACTCATGCACCTACCATTTTGCTGTAGGCACATCTTTTCTTAGGCATATTGTGTCTCCTGCACGGGTAAAGCTGGGTTTCTACGTATCCAGTTGCCAGCCAACAGGAAGCAGATGGGGAAAGGGGAGGAGGTGTGCTCACATTCCAAGGGCAAGAACTTTCTTACTACATGCAAAAATGTAATTTACTGATCACCCCCAGATCCAGCTAAAGCAGAGATAGTATGGCAAAGAAAATGAACGCATTGTTTAGAAAACTAGCCATCTCCCCAACAAAGGCCTTTTAGGACCATTTGCTGTTACCATTTTTTTTTTAAAGAGCACAGGCACGGATCATAAATGTGAAACATGTTCCAAAAGATTAAAATAGAAATGGCTCAACATTCTATGTATAATAAGTTTACATGTATAGGTTGGAAGTTCTAGACCAAAGTAGAATATACTGAAACAGTTTAAATATTTGTCAAATGTAAGGAATTTGCTAGTAATAATCATCAAAGTAGTGAGGGCTAAAAATAATGTTTTGGAATATTGGGGCCACTTTATGATTATTCCTATAATTCCTGTAGTAGTACCCCCTAAAATTTCATCATTCAGGTAGTACTATCAGAATATCTTCCTATCTGCATTATTACTGCAGGATGTCTGTGTTATTATATAGGATGGGACTTATATTTTGATATTTTTTAAATCATTTTCTTTAAAGGGGCTCAATTCTTAATTCATTTATGAAGGAAACTTCTGTATCACTACTACAAATGGAAAACCAGTATCACTTGCCAAAATAGAAGTTAACTTTAAAAATAAGAGAATATTACCAGACAGTGGTGTCACATGGATACTGTTGTTAGCTGGGAATTCTGAGTCACAGCTGGTCTTTGTTCAAAAGAGAGAAGGAGTTAAGATGTTTTAAAGTATTGGCAGCTAACTGACTCTTTCTCCTTGATGTAATCTGAAGAATTAAAAGAGAATTGAAATAGGATTAAGTGACTAGATGCATCGCTGAGATATGATTTCTGTCTATGAGCTACCCTAACATCACTCTTTTTAGAAAGAACCTTGACCTATGGAAAAGGATAGTCAGGCTCGGCGCCTGTGGCTCAAGTGGCTAAGGTGCCAGCCACGTACACCTAAGGTTGCGGGTTCGAATCCCAAGCCCGGACCCGCCAAACAACAATGATGGCTGCAACCAAAAAATAGCCGGGTGTTGTGGCAGGCACCTGTGGTCCCAGCTACTTGATAGGCGGAGGCAGGAGACTCGCTTGAGCCCAGGAGTTGGAGGTTGCTATGAGCTGTGATGCCACAGCACTCTACCCAGGGGGATAGCTTGAGGCTTGTCTCAAAAAAAAAAAAAAGAAAGAAAGAATAGGATAGTCACAGTCATTTGCACAAGGACATGCATTTTTGAGTGGGTGATAAAGGTGTGAAGTTGCAGTTAGCTCTTTGAGAAGTTTTAATAATCCGGACAATGCCATGGGCTTTGAACAGCATCTGTCATGTGTTTTTCAGGTGGCAGAAGGGAACACTGTCCTCAATCCTGCTATTGTCTCAGAGTCATGAACTGGAAAAACAATCCCCAGTATAAACCTTTTTCCTCTCTGGTGCTGTGTGTCTGGAGTTGACTCCCTGACTTCTGAGTGCTGTCTTCCTGGACCAGGTCTCTTTGACATGCTCTCTGGGATGTTTCTGTCACATGCGGCCTCAACTGTTTTAATCAACCAGACGCTCCTCTGGTGAAAGGCACCTGATTGGAATATCTGGTCTACAAACCTAACCTATAATTATGCCGAGTATCTGACTGCCTTGGATGTTCCTAAACTTATGTTGCACTCCAGGAAAAACATTTTCCTTTCAGAAGCAGACCGTCATGATGCACGAAAACAGTTGTGCCAGCCAGTCAGATTCATCAAGGGGCACCTGGCTCTTGCAAAAGTCATCATGGCAAGAAGGAAAAGTTCACTTCCAGGCCAATGGAAGTCTTTGACTAAGGACTCTAAATGCATAGACTAGATGGGAAATTTCTTAGTATTAGAAATTAAAATGCAGGTCTATCTTAAATATCTGGTGATCACAGTGAAGTACAAATTTAAACATGAACAAAATACATTTGACAGTGAGATGCATTCAGAGCTACCTAAGGAAAGAGGGTTGACGATGGGGAAAAGGAATGATGCATTTTATCATATACCTACTGTGTTTGTGCTGTGTACACATTATAGAGATCAGCTCACTCACTCAGAGTGAGCCAACTCAACAAACTTATAAAAGAAGAAGATACCTTATTGTACAGGTTTCAAGGACCATACACATCTCAAACTTCAAACATGAACCATTTTACACCTGAACCACTTATTCTCAACTTGGAGGTTACAGAAGTATAGGGATGGAGGTCACATAGAGGTTATGACCCACTCCCCCTCACTCCCAAGATTCTGATGTCCCCAAGTGCTCCCCTCTCCTGCCTTGGACAATCATTGCCTTAGTAGATTGCTGTCACGAAAGTCATTTGAAATATTCCTCAGTTGAGTTTTACAGGTAAGGTGAGAACCACTGCAATTGGTAAATCAATACAAGTTTCATATTTCAGCGTGCTGGTTATGTATATGACTGCTCCTACATTTGAAAATGGTAGAGAAAGCTCTCTCAGACCATTTTCCTCATATGCTCTCTAGACCTTTCCCTTTCTGTAGAGCCCAAGCCTTGAACTTTTATGTGTATCTCCAGTCCATTTACAGTAAATTTCTCAGTGTCCTAGAGACACGTACTGGAGGGTACCTCAACATGTTTCCACCTTTGAATTCCATGATTCCCTAATACAATATAGAAATTGTCATTAATATCTATCAGGTAAGAGAACCCAAATATCTCAAAACTTAAAAGAATCCTTTTATAGGCTTCCAGTACTTCTCCAATGAGAAGAAATAACCTCATCTGGGGAATTATTTTCAGCTGCCAATTTTTATCCACTATGAACTAGGCTCAAAAGCTGGAGCAGTTGTATAAAAATCCTTAATTTATATTTAGAAAAATATACTTAAATCTCCTCACACATGTGTATATGTTTATTGTTGTATAACTAAATTGCCTGATAGCAGAAGGTTTTTAAAGAGTGTTAGCAGTGGGGAAGAGTTGTAAGTGTAAAAAAGCTGTGTTAGTCTGGTTCTTTAATTACAAGCTGTTTGCACTGTGCATTGTGTATCGATGCATTTTTGTTTATGTATGTACAGGTTGATCCCGGATATTTGCAAATAAACTTGTAAATAGAAATAATAAAGACAGTTTCATTTTTCCTCCCAAAGGGAGTCTTGTGGTTTGATTATTTCCCGAAAATCACAGAGAACTAACATTTCAGGGTTAGAGAGAAGGTTATGTAGACCAATTACTTGCTCAATTATTGGATCCTTGCTACAATATGCTTGACAAATAGTAATTCAAGCCCCACCTGAGTGCCTTGAGTCAAAGGGAATTTCTGGAGCAGTCTATGCATTTACAGCAGATGACTGAAGTTTTAACACCATATATTACATTCCTTTTTCTTCTGAAGGAGACACCTTGGTTTTCCTTCAGGGCTTTGCTCTTCCCCATTGAGTGCTATCATAATGGGACCATTAGTCCAAGTGTCCCCTCCTCTGTTAGCCAAGGAGTACTCACGTGATCCAGGCGATGACAATCCAAATTAATCTCCCAGAGATTTCAATTCTGAGTAGAAGGAGGTAAGAAAGAAAATGGTTGGAACAAATTTAAGCCAATGGCAATACCTAAAAGATCCCGGCTTCCTGAAACACCAGATTCTTTCATTTCAGATCTATGAGCACTCAATGCTTTTTCATACATTCCACCTTTGCCTAAAATTAGACAAAATCAATTCATATTAATTGCTATCAAAAAGTTCTGTCTGACGCCCCACCAGTCTGTGTCTATCCATCTGGAAAAAGGTAGACAGGCGTGATTCCTCTTTATTATCATAGTCCTTGGTGGTGTGAAAATTTAGTGCATTCATCTTCAAAATCATTCTTCATTTCCTTATTGCATGCCTTTGTAAGAGATCAGCATGCCTTTCATGGTTTCCGCTGTGTGTCAAGTGGTTCCTTCTCCTCCCTCATTCCCCTTTCCCTCCCTCACTTTCAGGTACTCTTGAAAATACAATTTTGTACCACAGAATGATATTTTGATCAACTACACACCACATATAGGATGGTAGCCCAGTAATACATATTTTTCACTGTATTTTTTCCAGGTTTATGTACGTTTAGATACACAGATGATTTTCTTTGTATTACAATTGCCTACAGCATTGAGTACAGTAACACACCGTACAGGTTTGTAACCTAGAAGCCATAGGCCATACCATATAGCCTAGATGTGTAGTAGACCATCTAGGTCTGTGAAAGTTCATTCTGTGATAGTCACACAATGCTGAAATTGCCTAATGATGCCTATCTCTGTACATATCCCTGTTGTTAAGTGAAGCATGACTGTACTTGAAATACAAGATAACAAATTCTTATTCAATTTTTATTCTAGTACTTTTGTATAACAGTTTGCAAACGTCGTGCAGAAAGAACTTCAAAAATGTATATCCAACATCTAATAAGTTGGCACACAGTGGGTAGAAGCTGGAATTCCCTATGTCACAAAATCTAACTCTTCTTTGCATTCTCCCCTTTGCTCTTGGTGACGGAGGTATCTCAGGTCTTCTTGATTTGGCTTATAGTTTAACTTCTGTTAATGTGGTATTTCTGAATCTCTACCATCCTTGAGTCCTCAGTTGTTGACAATATTTTCCGAGATCCACCAAACGTGCTTCCATTTCTGGCAGAAATTCAGGACTGTATTTGGCTGCCTGAATTCCTTTTAAGCTATATGGATATTATCTGGCAAGAAGGAAGGAAAGTCCCAATTCCTTTCCTTGCATGACACACTTGTTTCCCCTCTTTGCCTGTAGCTCTCTTGTTCTTGTTTTGGGACAAGGAAGAGAGTCACTTTGGCTTCCTTGGAGTGTCTCTTCCCAGTCACTCTGCAGACCCTTCCAGTGACCCTTTCTCTAAGGGAATGAGCCCTCCCTATTATCCAGGAAGACACCTGCTCCTAGTCAACTAGCTAACTGAGTCAACTAGCTAACATGAGTTTCAACATGATTTCGGGTCCTTTCACCTTTCCTCTTGATCTCTAAACAAGTCCTCACTAGTCTGTTCAACTTCATTTCACAACTATATATTGAGCACCTACTAAGTGGGTACACAATCTAGCCAGACATAGATACCTGACCCTCCAGGCCAGATGGCCACATAAGTAACGTGGCAATGAAAAGCAATGAACGTACTAGTACATGTGTGCCAGCACAAGATAGCAATGATCAAGTCTGCCTGATGACCAGAGAGTTAGTTGGGAAAGTTCTTCTGGGCTAGCTTTGGAAGCTGAATGGGAATACAGCAGGTAGGCAAGGGGGCATTCCCAGCCCTTAAAAGTGAATGTGTCACTCCAGGTGTGGAGACAAAGGGGAATGAGCCTTTCTTCTGTGCCCTGTAACTGCACCCTGTGAGCTCATTCATCTTTTTGGCAGCCACCATACACAGCTGGCTCACCGACAGAAGAAACGTGCACTGTTTTGCCACATTGACCTTCATTGTTCATATCAGTGCAACATTGCTCTGGTTTCAGGGAAACAAAAGCAAGCCCTCAGCTTTTCCATTTGTCCCTGGTTCTGGAGAATACAGCACTCAGCCTTGTCGCTTGTGCATGGGAACCTCTGGATTCCCCCAACTTTCCCTTCCCTGTCCCTCACACATCTTCTGAGATGCTACGCTCCAAGCTTTGCAGGAAGAAGCAGCCATCTTTCAACAAGTTTCACAGAGGGCAGACTTGGTTTCTACCCATCTGTTGTCCATTGTTCTCTGGAACCAATCAAAGGAAAAGAAACCAAAACCATGTTTGTGAAAATCAAATTAAAGCTGAGGTCTGATGGAGTCGCAGCTATCTATGCCCATATGGGCTGCCTGCCAAGAATGTTTTTAATATAATAATCCCTCACCCATAGACCCATAATAATTGATATTTGCAATTCGATAATGCTTCTTAACAATTTTTTATTTGTTTCCAATCTCCCCGCTTCCCTCCTCACCTCATTCACCCACCAACCTCCTGTGTCAGCACATTCAGGTCTCTTTATGACCCTCTCAGCAGCTACTGATCAAAGTCAAATTTTAATTACAATTCTAATTTTGGAAGTTTGCTTCCTTTTAATCTGAAGTTTTAGGAGCAACATGTGCTCGCAACAGCTCACAGGAAACACATCAAGCTCTAAGCCTGTTTAATGGGATGAGTTCAACCAGTTTTGAGCTTCCTAGTCCCTAACAGCTGGGTCTACTGGGCAATTACACCTGGAGAATAGAAAGCACATCACGAACAATTGTACTCTAGCCTGGGAGATGGACAGAGTCAAATCAAGATGCAATTGTGTAACCAGATAACTTTACTCTCAACTTGTTAGAATGTTTTCTGCAATACTCTATTCTTTCCACAGATTGATCTGACTCCACTCCAAGGCTTCTCCTAACCATGGCAATAATCCCATAATCTCTGCAAGAATATTCTACTGCAGCTTTTGGAAATTCTACCATTCTTACAAGACCACCTGAAATACTCCATCTTCTTCTATGCAACGTTTCCAATCTTTTCCAATAAACACGACCTCCCTCCAGAAATCTCAGAGCACTTATTATCATCAGCTTTAATACCAAACAGTAATCATAACAAAAGCTAGCATTCATTAAGGGCACATTAATGGTGGTGCACAGGAAACATTATCTTACTTTATCTTCCCAACTGTCTTCTTGTGCACTCTTATTATCCCAATCTTATAAATGAGGAAAGAGTCTCAGACAGGTTACAATGTGTTCAGAGTCAAGTCGTTATTTAGTGGTAGAGTGAAAACTTGAAAACCAGGTCTATCACAGCAAACTGCAAGATTTATATTCCTCCTACATGCACGAAAATAATCTCAATTAGAATGTAAGCCTGTACAAGAAAGAAACGATAGCTCATCCTTCCCTGACTCTCCTAATGTTCACAAAGTTGTCATTTGGTAAATATTTTTGGATTGAATGACTCCCTCTTAGAACACATGCAAATATATTTAGAAACTTGCTCATGAGGAGGAATAAGTGACTTTGTAAAAATTATTTCTCAGCTACTTAACAACTTCTTTGGAAGTTGGGCACTTCAAAGGGATAACTTTTGATGTCTCTTCAGCCCACAAACTTTTAATGGAAAGAGAAAAATACAGACATACATCAACAGTATCATTATTAACTAACATTTATTAAGTGTGTAATAGGTGGGAAGTACCATGGTTTGTACTACAGAGGACATGAAGATGAAAATAATTGTCCTTGCCATTCAAATAGCTAACTCTCCAGTTTGAAGGACAAAACTGATATGTTTTTCAACCTTTTTATCACATGGCACACTTGAACCTATAGTTAAACTTCCTTAGCACACTTAGATTATGTTGATGAAAAAATAAGAGTTAAAAAGAGAATAGACTTACCAGCCTTGGAACTTCTTTCAAACATAATTGAATTAATAATCTTCAAAAGTGTTTGTGGCACACCTAAGGTCCTCTCACAGCACACCAGTGTGCTATAGCACTGTTCTAAAGAATTGTTTTGATGTAAGAGCTGGAAGAATTCGATTTTTATGCACAACAGAGGGAGAACTTTAACCAGACAGGAATGAGAAGACATGAGAAGAAGACAAGAATGATAAACTGTCAGTAACAACAGATAAGAAGGAAAAAGAATACAAAACACACACTATGAATTTTGAATTGTTTATTGGCAGCACAAGGTATAAAGCCCTCCTGTGTGACATCTTTGGTAAAGTCTACATTGCTCATTCATAACTTTATATAAGTGGACTTTTCTGGGAGATGAAAATATGCTTAATTTTATGTCTGTGCCAAAGCTATACAGGACAGAGACAAGAATGTATGGAGGATCCCCAATATATTCCTCATAGGGTCTGTGCCCAGACCCTATTCACCTGTTGATATGCAGATGTTCACACTTGTCCCATTCTCCCCAGCTTTGACATGTTGGTTCTTTGACCCAGGTCTAGGCCCCTGACCCTGGACTCACATGCTTTGTTGAATTTCCCTTCTAACTTTGTGGGTTCTGTGTTGGATTGAATAGATCTTCCAAAAGTTTGTATCTACCCAGAATTTAGAATGGAACCTTTCTTGCCAATACAGTTTTTGCAGATGTAATCAAATGAAGACAATATCATACCAGAATAAGGAGGACTCTGATCGAGTGGCTGATATCCTTACAGAAAGAGGCAAATCTGGACACAACCATTTAGGGGTAGGTGACAGTACACACAAAGATTGGAGTGATATGTCTACAAGCAAAGAAACACCAAGATGGCCAGCGACCATGACAAGCCAGGAGGGAGGCATAAAGCACATTCCCTTCCAGCCTCCAGAGGGAGTCAAGCCTTCAAACACCTTGCCTACAGATCTCTGACATTTAGAGCTATGAGAGAATAAATTCCTATTGCTTCAAGACACTCGGTGTGTGTAAACTGTTATAACAACCCTAGAAAATTAATACAGACCCCTGTTTTATTTTACCCAGGTTCTGACTTCCCTGAGTTCTCACAAAACAATTTTTTTCTGCCCTAGGCCTCAGCACCCAATTCTAGCCAGACCTGCAACAGCAAGTAAGAGGATTGTGTGGAGGTCCCCAAACCATACCTAGTTTTCACTAAGACTTTGAGAAGGAAAATAGTAAGGCATAGTTTTTTCAACCCAACCCTTGCTAACTGTGTGCATAATAATAGACTCCAGAGGTTTAGGGGTCTTGAGTGATAGAATCATGACAGAAGCCTAATAGCCTGGTCATATTGACAGAGAGAAAGTACAACATGACAAAGTCATTTATATTTGAAAACATAGATGACAAGATTGCCACTGTCCACAATGGCCACTGTGTTCTCTGTATATACTGCAGACAGACAGGAAATTTGCCCCTGTTTAGATTCAGGGTTTGCCCGGCCACATGGACATTTCTTTAAAATGATGGGGTTCAAGAATTGCTGCATGCGATTGTGCTCAAAATGAACACTACAGTGCTCTGATAAATTATTTCTCATTAATTCATTCAACAATATTCAGTGAATGTATATTATGGACCATTGTATTTGGAGATTTTTTTTTTTTTGAGACAGAATCTTGCTCTCTCACCCAAGTTAGAGTGCAGTGGTGTCCTCATAGCTCACAGCAACCTCAAACTCTTGGGTTTAAGCAATCCTATGTCAGCCTCCTGAGTAACTGAGACTACAGGTGCACACCATGACAACTAGCTAATATTTTATATATATATATATGTATATATATATATATTTTTTTTTTTTTTTTTTAAATAGAGATAGAGTCTTGCTCTTGCTCAGGCTGGTCTCAAATTCCTGACCTCAAGCAATTCTAAATGAATGTTAGGAGTATAGGTATGAGCCACCACACCTGGCCCTAGTCCTTTTTTTTTTTTTTTTTTAAGATATGGGACTTAAGAATGGTTTAGGAAAAAGAGACATGAACATTCATTTATAATAGGGAGCTAAATGCTATGGCATATATCCCCAGGAATCCAAAGACTGAAATGAAATTTCATGTATTGAGAATTGTATTGAAGATCCTTGTACAAATTTACACTGCCCAGGCGAAGTGTCTCACAAACCAGCCAACACCAGCATCTCAACATGGGCGTGTCGTTCTATTCATCTTGTGTACACAGTTACTCCAGTGAGCGATAAAACCTTAGTTTCTTTGAGGGAAATGACCCTCGAGTGAGAGATAAAACTTTACTATGAGATGACAAAGGCAGATAACCTGCCTTGTGCCTCTAAACACAAAGAAACACCAACAGACCTGGAATTTAGGAGAAAACATGTCACCTGTTCAAATACTGCCATGGTACTCGTAGAAATCATGGAGACTTTTGAAGATGCCATGGTGGGCCCTGATAGATGGCACAGTCCTACATTATTAAAAATTAGATGAAGAAGGAGAGGTAGAGAAGGAGAGACAGAGCTCTTTGAGTAAAAATGAGTAACAATTTTGTTTCCTTGTTTTGGGAAAAGAAGTTAGTAAAGAATGAACAGAGAACCTCCCTCCTCTTGTCCTTACATTTCCTTGTCCTTATATTGAAGAAAGCTTCAATGAAGAGCAAAAATTGTGGATACTCTTCCCTGTTCTTATGGCTTTTCCTGAAGGAGAGACAAGGAGAATGATGAAACTGATGAAGAAATTAGACAAGTGTGATTTAAGCCCTTTCTGTCTCTGGTCTTCAGAAGAGATCTCTTTAGAATGCACCTCTGCCACACCTGGGACGTTGGCACAGGACAGCAACTGAGAGACAAAAACTGGTGCCTTTGCCTTCCATTTGCTGGAGACATTTGATCCCATAAGAGAAAGTCTCAGGGGATGCAGTCCAGGCACAGACACCCACACTGCAGCTCCCATCAGCTTTACCAGGAATGAAGCTGATCCTTTGTTCCTCATTTACATAATTCCTACATCTACTCAGTTGGCTCCAAACTTAGGGAGGAAAACATCAGGTGTGATTTATTTGGCCCTCAGATGGTCCAAATAAATCGACGGTCTTGCCGATTTTCTACTATGTTGTCCGCTGGGATCACTCCACACCTCCTCTTACCTCCTTAGGTCTGCAGCCCTCCCCATCAGCCTGCCCTGGTAGAATTCTCATAAATCCTTCCAAAGGCTGGCAAACTGTGAGCCACCACAAGGGCTCTCTTCTTCCAAAGAGAGTCAACAGCATGTTGTAACATAGCACTGTGACAGTTTTCATGCTGTTATGAATTACAGTTGTTTGAGTGTTTGATCTGGCCAGCTGAACTTTACCCTCATGTCACTGCTCCTTTATCTTCCAACTTCATCCCCTCCTCTACGCCATTGAACATGAAGCCCTGCAGTAACGAAGCCTTGGTCTTCCCTGTGATGTTTCCTGTGATATCTGCTGGTGTGCCAGGTGTCCAACCTGACAGGAGAGAGCACATTCAGAGTTCTTGTCTTCATCTCACTTAGAACCTTGATCCTGACCCTAGTTTGTCTGGCTTTACCAACTCCAAGGTACAAATACCATCATAATCCCAGTTAACTATGAAAATATCCCCATGCCTCTCTCTGTAGCAGATCAGGGTTCTCCCCCACCCGTGTTCAGTGCAGAGGGATGCATTCATCAAAGGGTCCAGTTCTGCCTCCAAATGGCAGCAAGAGAGGGAGGAATAGAAAGTCTGGTCAGTGGTCACACTGGAGCATCCAGGCTGTGATGATCCCTGTCACTCATCCACTCTCTTCCTTTATGGAAAATTTGATCATCTTGGGGACTTCTGGGTTCATTCCTGTTGGTCAGTTGACCATCTCAATCCATCAAAGAGACTCTGATTGCATCCTATTTTTTCTAAGAGATAATCCCATGGCCTTAAAAAAAAGTATTAGCACAATGCCTCACTTTCTTGGTCACTGGAATATCTGTTGCCACTTCCCCAACTTAAACAGTCATGGCAGCTCCTTCTCATCTGGTGCCATTGTTTAAATGTGAAGCTCATTCAGTGTTTAGAACAACCTAGTCAGAAAGCTGATGATGCTATTCTCCATTTGATAGATGAGAGAAGAAGAGAAATGGCAGGAAAGTCCATCCTCGCTCGTGCCAACAAGCCATTGGTTCAACCAATATGGATCCTGTCAACCTTTGGACTTTCTAGTTCAGGAGCCAAAACATACTTCATTGCTGAAGCCTTTTGAGCTGGTTTTTGTGTTATTTGCCACAGAATCTCTTCTAACTGCAGGAAATTCGAGATAGGAGGGCTGGATGGGCAAAGGCTTGCAGAGAGATGGGGAAGCATGATGGGTTTGGAAATATTACATTGAGAAATGAGGCCAGAAGGTGGGTCAGTGCCAGCTTTTCAAGGGCAGTGACTTCCATTTTAATGAGTTTGGACTCTAGCCTGTAGGCAGTGGGGAGCAACAGTTTTTGAGAAGAGAAGTGACATGATCAGATTTGCATTTTAGAAATATGACTCTGGCTGTGAAGTTGGGTTTTGGATAGGAGTAGTGAAGGCTGAAAGCAGAGGAATGAGTTAGGACAGAACTGCAGAGGCAGGGAGTACGGGGTTACTGAACTTGGACAATGCAGTGGGGAGAGGAGGTGATGACCCTTTCTTATTTTCTTTGGATCCGCCTTCCTATTGTGCAATCGCTGTTATGGATTCCCTGAGCTTTTAATTCTGGGTTCACAGATGCCTCACCAGCTCAGCTGCAGACTGCAGATAGGCAGCTCCTGCTCTGCAGGTGCACTCTGCAAAGCCTTCAAAATCCAGGATCCAGGCATAGGAGCCTTCCAACTTCTCATCTTCTCTGCTTGCCCTTGTTCCCACATGGCAATGATGCTTTTCTGCTAGACATTTACAACTGGTACCAAACTTCTGTGGTCTTCACCGGCTACAATTCAGAAAGCCACCTTAGATATCTTTCTGAATTCACAGATGCATCCCCCAGCTCCTTCCCTCACAGGCAGCAGATGCCCCAGCTGGGAGCATCAAAATACTGTCACAAAATTTCACACTCACTGTCTTCTTCTTCCTGTGTCAGGAAACTTCCAACAAATTATCTTGGAGGTGGTTTTGCTTCCTAATCTTCTGAGATCCTTCAATAGAGAAATGTTGGAATTGTATGGAAAAAGAGCTATATAAAAGGTTGGGAATTGCATACTTAGAACAAAAAAAGCAGGCCCTCATGACATTGTCTCTGGCCCTATATTCTCTTTTGCTGTTTGCAGTTTGGTGCAAATTTGAATGCTCAATTAAACATCTGTTTATAGGACGAGGAGAGAGTTAGAACTCCACAGTTCCATGAGGACTCGCCATCTATGTTGTAATAGTCTGCTGCTAACCCACAAAGTCATAGTTACAATCACACTGAGTGGGGGGGGGGGCACTAGCTTTAGCCAGGGAAATTCAAGTCCATTCCTCTGCTGCCACCACCCCCACAGCCACAAGTTAAACTCATTCCTGTGCCTTGCCATGGATGATTGGGGCAAGGATGTAATTTAAAGTTTTTAAATTATAAATATCAGAGAGAGGCTAGAAACCATCTAATTTAAAATTACAGTTAGATCCAAGAGAGAGAACTAGAAGCAGCTTGTACTTCACCACACTCAGGGAGAGGATCAAAAATGCCAAAATGATTCCCACATTCAAATCAACAAACAAAGATAATAGTATTCACTCTCTCAAGAGACTGATACGAGGAATAAATGAGATACTTCCTGTGATATGCTTGGAAAACGCATGATACATAAGACAGCAGGGTGGTAGATGTTAGCTGCTAGCACTACTGACTGTGTGGACTTCTGCATTTGTGTTTTGATACTTTCAGGTCTTGTATCTCCTAGTAGAAATGCATGATTTTTGAAATATATTTATTTAGTACCTACATAGCACACACACGCACACACAAACGCTATTGATTGATAGATGTATGATGTAAGGTCTCATGTCTTACATAAAGTGGTGCTATATAGATCCAGATTTTGAATAAGCCACAAAGTTTTGAAAAACACATATAGAGCCAGGCGCAGTGACTCACACCTGTTATCCTAGCACTCTGGGAGGCTGGGGAGAGTGGATTGCTTGAGCTCACATGTTTGAGACCAGCCTAAGCAAGAGCAAGACCTTGTCTCTAAGAAAATATAACGAGGTATTGTGGTGGACGCCTGTAGTCCCAGCTGCTTGGGAGACTGAGCAAGAGAATCACTTGAGCCCAAAAGTATGAGGTTGCTGTGAGCTATGATGCCATAGCACTCTACTGAGGGTGACAAAGTGAGACTCTGTCTAAATATATATATATACACATACACACATATATACACATATATACATATACACACACATACACATATATATGCATATATACACATACACATATATACACACATATACATATATGTAAATCCTCAAACACCACAGTAAAACTGATCCACAGGGCTGAGCCCTCAGTTTTCTGTGTGTATAAAATAGAAAAGATGACAGAGAGCGCCAGTACCTACCTAAAAAGCAGTCTCACCTTCTTCCTTAACAACAGAACTCTGTTTTTATTTGAGACAAGAATATGCCCAGGTAAGAAGAAGAGATTACATTATAATGAAATGCTATGGCTGTATGCTGTGCAAACATCAAAATACAATCTCCCAGAGGACAGGACTGCGTTCTCCGCAATGGGGGATGGCACTGAGTGCTCAATTCACATATATTGGTGGAATCACCTATCAATTCCATGCAATGCTTCAATTGTCTTACGTAAAGTGGTGCCAAATAGAATCACCTGCACATAGGTAATTAACAAAATTCTCACTAGGCAATGCCAAAACGTCTGTAGGTGTTGACTGATTTCACTCTCACAAGACAAGAAGATACAATTGTCCCCGAACTAGTTAAGAACAGAGATTGGCTGCAAGTGGATGAGACCTGACGATAAGGGTGTACACAATACAAGTTTATTTTGATCACTCAATGTACTGAGTCTACATTTCACTGGCTATAGTTCAGTGGTTCACTGTTGATGACCAAGGTCTCTAAAACTCCTTCTGCTTTTCCTTGTGGTCCTAAGGTGGTTGTTTAAGCTCCAACTGTCACACGCTTCTTATAAATGAGGAAGGAAAAAGTACAGAAGAGCATGTTCCCCGTCTGGGCAGCACTCTATAAAGAAGCCTCCTTGAAAACCTTTTCTGAAGGACTTCTGCTCACATCCCCTGGGCTACCCTCCTTCTCTTCCTCCTTCTTACCTGGATACATTGTTGCCTCCAAACAAAAACAGGGCTCTGTAGTTAAGGAAGAAGGTGAGATGGCTTTTTAGTTAGGTACTGGCACGTTCTGTCATTATTTCCATTTTATAGACAGAAAACTGAGGGCTCAGCCCTGTGGATTGGTTTTACTGTGGTGTTTGAAGATTTTGTTTATCACATCCCAGTCTCCTGTTTGGAAGACCCTCCGGACAAGATCGTCAGGACAAAACCATTTTGATAGTGACTCTCAGAGCAGAAGCTGCGGAAGCTGAGATTGTGTAGATAGTTGTGTGGCTCTTTTTACTTATACCCACTGCTAAGCCCCAGAAATTAGTGATTTCTATGAAAAAAAATGTATACCTCACATCATATACAAAAATTCAGTTGGAAGGTAATATTTAAATTTTAAAAGTTATATAGGAATGAATTCTCATTTTCAAAGGAAGTTATTTTAAAGAATTTACAATATGAGAAATCTACAGAGAAAAGGAATGACAAGTATAACCACTAAAATCATAAAATTATATCAATAGAATCCACAAAGAAAGGGAAAGTTAATTTCCAAACTCAGAGAAGATAAACACACATACTTCTGATTTATTGTCTCCCAAAAAAGATTCTCCTATAACTTGTTAATTATTCCCTTGATTTTCTTTATAATTGTATCACATATACACCTACACATGTCTTCACATAATGTATTGTAGTTATGCTGAGTCTTGAAATGTGAACAAATAAAATCATAATATATCCTTTGGGGCTATGAAAACCATAATAGTATGATTTCCAGCTTCCATGCCGGTATAGGTAGCTACTTTTCACCGTTGTGTTGTATTCTGTTGAACAAATATACCATAACATGGTTATTTAAATATACCTCAATACAGTTATTATTTTCCTGTTGATTACCACTTGAGTTGTTGTAAGGTCTTTGCTCTTATAAACAATGGCTGTTTTGAAATTCTTAGTACATATCTCCCATTGTTTATATGCAAGACTTCTATACAGCAAGGGTTGCCAAACATTTTCTATAAAGAGTCAGATCTGAATAGTTTAGGCTTTGGGGGTAATATGGTGTTTGCTACAGTTATTCAACTTTGTCATTGTAGCATGAAAGCAGCCATAGAAAATATATTCCAAAAAAACATTATTTATATAAATTGACAATGGATTCTATTTGGCTTGTGAGCTATAGCTTTTCAATCTCTGTTATAGATAATAATTATGAAAATATTAACTCAGTCACGCACCACATAGCAATGTTTCAGTTGATAAGAGACCACATATGCAATGATGGTCCCAGAAGATTATTACGGAACTTAAAAATGACTATTTCCAAGTGATTTGTGTGACAGTTGCCTGTGGTATTCAGTACAGTAACATGCTACACAGGTGTGCAGTCTCAGAGCCACAGGCTCTACCCTACAGCCTAGGTTTGTAGTAAGCTGCCCATCAAGGTTTGCGTAAGTGCACACGATGCTAAAAAGGCCGAATACACACTTCTCAGAAGAAATTTCCACTAAATGGCACGTGACCATAGGAAAGAACAAGTTACAACAAGACGTTATGTTGGCATTTGTTTAAATGTCAAAACCAAGCAAGATTATGTAAAGGTATGTTTGTGTGTGATAGAATTACAAATAAAGTGAGAGAGTGATGAGCAAAATGTAATATGGTGGGTGTGGTTTTTTCTTCTTATGGGGAGAGTCAGAGTGTGGATCAAATTGAGAATGCTTCCAATATGTGGGTGACAAATGTGAACATGGTTGGTAGATAAAGCATGCCATTTTATTATTATTCTTTAAACCATAATTTAAGTTCTCTGGATTTTTTTATTATTTATACTAGGTTGTGCCTGTGTGTTTCATTTTGTTTTGCAACAGAAACAAAGAATTGGAAAGAGCCTATCATAATGGTCATAGTGGTGATATTTTGGTCTAAGGTGGTGGAAGCTAAGATGGGGGTCATATTTGTACTGTATTTTCGAGACAGAAGTGACAGGACATTTGGTTACTTGTATGTGCGTGTTAGGGAGGGGTGTTGAACTTTGACTCCCTAATATTTGGCATGAGGACTAATTAGATACAACATTATAACTCACAATGGGAAGACTTGGGTATGAAGAGGTGACATGAGATTCCCATGAGATTCCTGAAAGGAGATGGTGGTGGGAAATAGATGGCCGAGTGATGGGTAGTTTTCAAAGAAAGACATAGACTGCAGAACTCAGTAGGGAGCTGTCAACAGGCAGATGGTATTCCACGGTGTGGACATGCTTGGGTTTATCTCAAGCATAGAGGAAGGCAGTGCATTTAATGGGGGAGTACTCAGTTCTGAGTCAAATCTATATTCTGCCACCTATCTGTCAAAATGACTTGGAAATCCATACCTCCTCTCTGACTTGGGTTTTCCAGCACATGAAGACAATCCACTTAAGGTATATGGTGCGATTTTAGCGCACAGTAGGTGACTGAGAAAAGGTAGGTCTTAGCTCATATATCATCAAGGTCACAGAAAGGGTTGGCCCCAGGAACAGGCAAAGAAACAAGAGAAAGATTAGCTATTTCACATCCTCATTTAAACCTCTTTTTTTTTTTTGCAGTTTTTGGCTAGAGCTGGGTTTGAATCCACCACCTCTGGCATATGGGGCCAGTGCCCTACTCCTTTGAGCCACAGGCGCTGCCTAAACCTTTTCGTTCTTGCTGGAGAGAAATACCCACCTTCCTGCCCCAGACTCTATCTTTCATTCCCAGCCTGAGGCAAGGCGGTGGTAAGAAACCCAGGAAGGAAGAAAGGGAGGGAATGCTGGCTGGCCAGATTATGCTACATTTTAACACAACATAAATCTCCCGAACCGCTTTCCTGCCCACTCGCATCCCATCCTGCTCTCTCTCTAAGTAGTCTGCCCAAGCCCCTAAATGTATCTGAACCATGCAGAAACTTCATTTTCTTTCCCTTTTCTTTCCTTTTTCTTTCCTTTCCATTGAACTCATCCACCCACGTCATTTTCCCTTGATGAAAGCCACCATGCTCGTCTGGAAAGACAGTGAGCTCCCAGTTCCGTCTGTCACTGGGAAATATTTTCAGATATTTGGTATAAAGATTGCAGAAGAAAAACAAATTGTGTTCTCTCCCACCTGCCGGAGTGGCTGCCGCTACCCTAAATTTAATGAAAGATTGCCATCAGGTGTCTAAGTGCTTAAGTTACCCAAAGGTCGGAGGCGGCCTCGTTCCCTATTACACATCCTGATTCACACCGCAGACTCACAGAGGCAAAGGATGAAGTGTAAATAACAAACATTCTCTTGCGAAGATTTTGATGCAATTAAAAACATTCTATGATTAAACATGCGTTCTAGAAGAAAATGTGAAGTCCAAACCTTGCCTTTTTCATAATTCATAGCCCTGTGTTGTTACATCTTTTGAAATTTAAGTAGTTTTTCTAATTATTACCGGGAACAAACTCTTTAATCACAAATGCATTCACCAAAAAGATCACTGCTTATGAGCGAAAGTAAAGGGATATAAAACGTGGAAACGGGTTCAACTTTTAGAGGACTGCAAAGATATTCTTCAGATTCAAACATAATAATTCATTTATTCAGCCCCTCTATGTTAGACTCCAGCAAGAAGCAGGAGAATGAAATAGATGAATTCCCCCCACTCATAAGAGTCTGCATTGTAGATGAGAGCTGGGAGCTGTAGGGGGAACTCAGACAACAAACAGCAGCAACAAAGAATCAGCAGTCTGATGACAGATGCCGAGAAATGCTTGGAGGAAAGATAAAGAGGGCGGAGACTCCAAGGACTTAGGTGTCCCAGTGTTGTGGAAATGTGGCAACTTCTCAACCAAAGTGATATTTGCACTCATTCCAAAAGGGTACGTATGAGCCTTTTAGTGACGGGCTGGGCTGGGGGGTGAGGGCCACAGTGGCAGATCTTTCAGAAGATGGCATTTGAAAATACAAAAGCCCGGGCTGGAAAAACACTTTTCAAGTTTACATATCACCAAGAAAACCACTCACGATCTCAAGGAGATACGTGCATTTCCATGTTCACTGCAGCACTATCCACAAAAGCCAAGATAGGGAACCGTCCTGAGTGTCCATCAGCAGAAAAGGGGATAGAGAAAGTTTTACAGACACACAAACAAATATAATACAGCCTAGAAAAAAAAAGCAATCTTGCCATTTAACACGGATGAACCTCGTGCTAAGTGAACTAAATCAGACAGAGAAAGAAAAATACTCTATGATGTCACTTACATACGGGATCTAAAAACAGTAAACTTACAAAAACAAGGTAAAATGGTTATTGTCAGAGGCTGGGTTTGGGGAGAAATGAAGAGATGCTGGTCAAAGTGCACAAAGTTGCAGTTCTAAGATGATATTCTGATGACCTAATGTACCATATGATGACTACAATTGATAACAACATCTTATATACTTAAAATTTATAGAGCATCTAAAAATCTCCTGTATTCTCCTCCCCCCCCAACACACAGACACACATATACACACATGCAACTATGTGAAATGATGGACATGCTAATTCTACAACTGGTAACAACTGGCCTGGCCCACGTGTGTTTGTACAGATTTGCTTATAACTGGATATGACTTCTGATGCATTCCAGTGATCAGTTTGGGGCATGCCTGTCCCCTCATAGAGGGCAGTGAGCTGCTATAAGTCCTGCATGTAAACAACCCCCAGTAATGCTTGGTGGACCACACCACGTGGCATCACTTTCTCTCTTGGATTGTTGGTGTTCTTTTTAGAAACATTTTTGTTGGAGATTTTTGACAATGACAAATGGCATTATCAAAATAATGATGAGGACGATGTGATGGATCATGTTGTCAGGCTCTGCAGTTGCTTTTATATGTGAAGTATTGACCAACTGTGTGATTGTAGAAAAATAAAAGTATTATCCGTTGCATGAGTGGTTGGGCTTGACACCCTGCAAGCCCTATACCACCCCTGCCCAGCACGTTATGACACAACCTTAGGTTGTATTTGAATAGCTGCTTAATTGCTAATTCCTCTCGACTTCCATCCGGTAAACAATACTTTATTACGCAGATTCTAAAGGACTATTACAATGAATAATAATCCAAGCAGCCCATGAATAAAGGTGTCCCATGGTCAAACAAGTCTGCCTAAAACTAAATTCCAAATTTCCCCTGTGAAGATAATGATGTCAACATATTAAAGTCTCTGAAATATCCAGGGACAAAGAATCCTATTTAAATTTGTTCCAACATTTCTTGAATGTATTTGATTCCAGAAAGTTTTCTATACATAAATACGTATGCACACATATTTAGTGGATGCATTCGTAAAATATACGTGTGTATAGAAGTGTATGCAAATATCTTGACATACCTATATTAGGAAACATGTTTTGTGTATAAGTTCACATAAATAGATACATATTCCAAACGGGCATTTCATCCCAAGACACTAGTGTTCCAGGGAACCTATTTTAGGAAAGGGTAACCCAGCAGCATTCTGTGAATTCAATAAAAAGGAGTCTGTTTTGCTATAAGCAGCCTTCTAGATTCCGCATTCACTGGTATGGACTTGTATCCCCCACCCCACCACACACACACACACACACACACACACACACTCTTAGACGCAATAATATAATGTCCGTTTCTCCCCCAAATTCCTCCCTACAGACACAATATCAAAAGCCCTCAATCTTTAAACACATGGTAAAACCAGTAACTATACTTTCGAGGTGACATTGCTAACATTTATGTAACAGATTCCCACAATAATTGCTCACCATTCCTTGTCTGCAGTTTTAGGAGACTCTTGATCCGATCTCTGATTCAGGAGGGTTGGGAAAAGGACGACTGTGATGGTCAGTTTTCTGCGTCGATTTTCCTGGGCTCTAAGCCCCCAGTTATCCAATCAAACACTAATCTAGGGGTCGTAGTGAAAAGCGCTTTGTAGATGGGATGAAATCCCACGATCAATTGACTCTGACTAAGAGAATTTATGCTAGATAAGGTAGATGAGCTGGATTCAATCCACTGAAAGGCCTTAGGAGCCGCTGAGGCATCCCTGATAAAGGAGGGCCACCTGTGAAGATAAGATTCAGCTGCAGCCCATGAATTTCAGCTGCCCTTTCCTGACAGAGCATGCTCTAGACTTGCCGGGACAGTCCTCACAATCGCATGAGCCAAATCCTTGCAATGAATCTCTTAATACATACATATTCCCATTGATTCTGCTCTTTTAGTTGAATGCTGACTGATGCAATGATGATTCTTATGCTTTTTCCCCCTTTTCTGATTAGGAGCCTCTTAAGGGCAGGGAGCAAATCTCATTCACCTTAATGAACCCCATACCACAGTGCTTGGCAGAATTAAGCTCAGTGTGAACTGAATGGAATAATTAATCAGTACAGGCTGAACCCATGGCAAGGCACATTTAAATAGGCTCTTTTGTGCTTCTGTGTGATTTTATAATCACCCACTAAGGTCATTTTTTTTTTTTGTGGTTTTGCTGATAAAGGAAAAGAATTCTATTTTTCTCTATCATCCTATGGAATGAAAGAAAAATAAAGGAGCACTATAAACAGAAGCCTTGGGTAATTATTAGGGAAGTACATGAAGCAAGCACGACAAACAAAATAGTTTCAAGGGTAATAACACTCTGGCATTTTATATAAGCGTAGAATTTCATAACACAAAGGTTTCTTACCAATCTTATGATACAATCTCATAATTTCGCAAAGGAGGAGACTGATATTTTCTTAGGATAATTTTACCACCTTCTAAAAGGCAGGTGTATCGTGAGGACAAAGCCAGAGTTCCAAAGGGGGCTGTATCGGTGAAGAAAAAAAAACCTCGTCATTTTCATCAAGTGTGTTTATGATAGATGTTGGCCCGGGTGGTTTGCATTCCCAACAAAACACGTTCCTCCCTCAACAATAGGTCAGATGATTATGATGAAGTGAAAGGAGGCCCATGAATGCACAGAGAGCGTGTGTGGGGGGGAGTGGAGGGGGCAGATAAATAGAGGCTACTTGCTCTGGAGAAGAGAAATGAGGGAAATAACTCACAGTAGAGTTCTACTCTACGCCAGCCTGGCTGATATAGAGAGATAATGAAGGGAAGTTATATATCTTACCTCATTTAATCTGCACAGCTCTGTGAGATAAGTTTTGTTGCGGATATTTATAGAGGAAGCTCAGATAAGCTGAGTAATTGTGTTGATAATCAGGGAGTCCAGGAGGCAGCATTTGAATCCAGAGCTAACTCCAACGCCGATGGTGTTTTTCGTTCCGTAAATGCTTCTCTTGCAGTTTTGTCTTGCTTTATACGGGATGAACTCTCTAGTATGTGTCTGGGTTTGGGGTGATATGCAATCGCACCTGTTTTCCACACACATCTCTCAAGAAACGAGAAGGGAAACAGATACGTGGCAGACAAAGCATCCCCTTTTGCACAGCTGAAAGCGGAGGGGAGAAACCAGCTTCACTAAGCAGCACGCCAGGGCCTCCTAATACTCGCTCCAGGGTAAACCTTGGGCAGACCCACCTGAAAGAAATCATGGACTGTTACTCAGGACCGGGGGCCCACAGGCTTTCTCCTTATTGGTAGAAGAAGTTAGAACTCCAGGCCATTTTGTAGAAACCAGGCTTAGGGACTGGCTCACACGTGCTGACCATGCTGAAGACCCAAGCAGAAAGTCTAGGCTGTGGGCAGCTAGATGAAAAAGTGGAAAGGGGGCTGCATGTGGGCATGCACGTCTGGGACCCCATTCTCAGTCTTTCCAATTGCAAAAGTCACACTTCTCCAACGGTGGAGGGGTGGATGAGTGACGGAAAAAGATCACAAAAGTATCCTCCAAAATGTCCACTTTGGAAAGTGCAGTGGAACCCCACTTACCCTACTAGTCAGGGAAATTCAAGGAGCTGGAATTGGGACCTTTTCTCACTTTCTTCAACTCCATCAACTGTGGGTATAGTTGGAGGAGGATTAGAAGATTAGCTTTTTATTTGAGGCAATCTTGCTCCAACATTCACAAGGTGGTCCTCCCACCACTCTGTATCCTTGGAAGAGCTGGAGGGCACCTGAGCCTTTTCCCACTGAAGTTTTGAAATGGATCAGAACACAGCCAAGGCCACATTCTATTCAAGGTTGCAAATTCATTTCCTAGTCTATTTCTCATCCAAAATACTGTCCAGTAAATTATCTTACATTGCTTACCAGAGATATACAAAGTTCCTAGGGCTGCCGTAACAAATTACTTCAAACTGCTGGCTTAACACAAGAGAAATTTATTGTCTCACAGTTCTGGAGGGTAGGAGTCTGAAATCAAGGTGTTGGCAGGGCCAGGCTCCCTCTGAAGTCTGAAGAGAAGGATCTTTTCTTGTCTCTTCTAACTTGTGGTGTTTGCTGGCAATGGGTGGGGTTACTCGCTTATGGATGAATCACTTCAACCTCTGACCCCATCGTCACATGACACTCTTCCCTCTGGGCACATCTGTGTCTTCCCTTGGTCATCTCTTCCCTGTAGCCTCTGTTTCTTATTCTTGTAAGGACACCAACTATATTGGATTTAGTGCCTACACAACTGAAGAATGACGTCCTCTCAGTTCAAAACATTCCATCAGTAATTACATATTTCCAAATAAGCTCACCTATTAGGGGGCCAGGAATAAGAACTTCAACATACATTTCGACGGGATCACAATTCAACCCATAACACAAATTCTGTGTGTTCAGCCTATAACATGACCCATAACTACACAAAGGTACTAAAATAATACAACATCACATAAGCACCTAAATTTATGCTCCAGATTTAAATTTAAACAACTTGATTTCTCTAGGAATGCAAAGGTTTAAGTCCAAAGATTAAATCCTTGTGGTGCCTTTAAGTTGGTGTTCAGTGACATTACAATCCAAAAAAAATCATGAAATTTTCTAAATTTATTCTTTCCACTTTCCATTCTGCTGCATCTCAGCTGAACATATTTCTCTCTTATGCTTTCTCCATGGAGCTGAACACCCTGGAATAGAAGTGATTTCTTTAGGAATTTGTTCAATACAAAATCTCCTTTGCGACCCTTTCAGATGTCCAAAGAGTCATTAGGATATATAGATTATTCCAGTGATACCTCCACAACTACACCAGTTAGAGAACAGGTCAGCACCCTGTCCTAAGGGCAAAATTATACTCCCCTAACACCATATGGGGCATGATCCAGACTTGGTAACAGACAAGTGAAAGATCATGGTGAGATGGTAAGCTGGTTACTTTCAGCTTTACCAGCAATTCCACCCTAACATTGTAAGGCCTGGCAACAGTACAAAGGAAGGCCCTCATAACATTGTCAAAACATTCAGCAATTATAAAACAAAAACCTCTAAAGATAAATAAGTTCTTTCCTCCTACCTAGATAGGAGTGCAATCTGGAAGTCAAGGTTGACCTTAGAATTCTTATACTCTTCTGTCTTCTTTTTCTAATGAACTTGTTTTCAAGTCTTTCCTTTTCTAATTTCAGATTGATATGAAGGTACCTGTGATTAGATTATACTGCTTGTGTTTGTAAGGTAAAGTTCAAGATGTAGTTGTGTCCTTCACTCAGGTGAGCCATAAACCCGTACATTGAACACTTTAGGTGGAAATTTACTGAGCCCTTAACCACCATCTTGAATTTGACTGAGTTTTTTTCTCATGTGGGTCTATAGTTACAAATCTACTAGTTTTCAACTTAGTATTGAGTATGTAAGATGTTTGATTTCACATTCTTATGACACTTTACTTAAGAGAATATTTTCAAAATCCTTCCAAGTAGATACAAATGATACAAAGCCTCCATCCTTTTGTGGATGAATAATATTCCATGGTACACGTACACCACTGTTTATTAATCCATTCATGGGTTAATGGGCACTTGAATTGTCTCTACATTTTTGCAATTGTGAATTGAGCAGCTATAAACATTCAAGTGCAAATGTCCTTATAGTCCTTATAGTAATGATGTTTCTGGTATATACCTAGTAAGGGGATTATAGGATCATGTGAAAAATCTACTTTCAGTTCTTTGAGGAATCTTCATACTTCCTTCCATAGGCCATCTAGTATTCAGTTCCCCCCACAGTGAATGAGTGCTCGCCTCTCTCTGCACCCATGTCAGTATCTGCAGCTTTGGGACTTTGTGATATGGGCCATTTGTGCTAGGGTTAGGTGAGATCTCAAAGTACTTTTGATTGCATTGTACTGAAGATTATGGATGATGTGCATTTTCTCATGTGTTTGTTGGCCATTCATCTGTCCCCATGGGAAAGGATCCTGTTCCTGTCTCTCACCCGGTGGTTGTTTGCTCTTTTCTCTTTGATTTCCTTGAGTTCTTTGTAGATTCTGGTCATTATCCCTTTGTCAGATTTGTGACATATGAATATCTTTTGCTATTCTGAAGGTTGTCTCCTTGCTTTGTTCATTGTTGCCTTAGCTAGGCAGAAAGTTTTTAACTTGACCAGGTCCTATTTATTGATTTATGTTGTTGCTGAAATTGCCAATGGAGTTTTCTTCATAAATTCTTTTCCTAGCCCAATAAGATACAGTTTCCCACACTTTCTTCTAGAGCTTTTACAGTTTTATAACATATGTTTAAATCTTTTATTCACCAATATTATACTTTGAAGATCTTAAAAAATTCAATAGTCTCATGGAGAAGATTGAAACAGAGAGTCTTCACCTCACTCCATCACAAAGGATATTTTTTATATGTGGCTAACCAGTTCTCCCAGTATCATTTCCTGAATAGGGATTCTTTTCCCCCTATGTGTACTTTTTTTGTTTTGTTATACATCTGTTCAAATATCAGATGGCACTGTGAGGCTGATTTCATCTCTAGGTTCTCTATTCAGTTCCATAGATCTATGTCTCTATTTTTTGCCTGTGCCATACTGTTTGTATCACTATTAGAGCAATTAGACTTATAGTACAACCTGAAGTCTGATAATACAATGCTTCCAGATTTGTTCTTATATTGTAGAATTGTTTTAGCTATTCATTTTTTTGTTGTTGTTGTTTTGTTTTGTTTTTCTGGTTCCATATGAAACAAAGAACAATTTTTTCAGGACTTTTAAGCAAATCAGCAAGATAAAACCAAAAAAGCAATAGAAAAAGTGGGCAAAAGCTTTTCAAAAGAAGAGAGACCAACATCCAATAAATACATGAAAACAATGCTCCCCAGCTCTAATTATCTGGAAAATTCAAATCAAAACCACAGTGAGATTTCACTTAACTCCAGTGACAATGATGTTTACCAAAAAAATCTCAAAACAACTGAGGCTAGACTGGATGTAGAGAGTATGGAAGACTCGTACACTGCTGGTGGGAATGCAAACTAGTACAACTTCTATGGGAAAGAGTACTGAGATACCTCAAAGAACTAAAAGTAGACCTACCTTCTGGATCCATTAATCCCACGACTGGGGACTCACTCAAGGGGTAAAAATTCATTTTATCTAAAAAACATTTGTGCCTGAGTGTTTATTGCAACACAATTCACAACTGCAAAATGTGGTATCAACCCAAGTGCCCATCAATACATGAGTGGATTTTCTGCCCTCAAGGACTCTATCATCTTGTGAGATGGAGAAGAATTATAATTGATGGTTCATTGGGTCCTTTTTCAGTCTGTGAATCTATGAATCTGTACGTTAGCATTTGCTATAAACCAAGGCCATTAAAAGTAGGGTTAGGAAAGAAAGTTACACATGAATAAGAGAAAACATTCAACTGAGGGAATGGGAAAGGTTTCAGGGAGGAAGTGACATTGGAAATGGCAGAGATGGTTTGAAGTTTACACACTTTGACTTATGTAACTATTTTTGTATAAATAGAGTTGAGTTGAGCAGCTCAACTCAAATTGTTCATGAGCTTTATTCCTACTTGTCAGGGGTCAATGGACTCAATTATGCCACTTCAAGGTTGTTGCATCACTTTTTATTGAAACTTAACCTCTTACAGTGTCTCTTTATTTTGGACTGAACAAATTCCCAGGGTGTTTTGTTTTATTGTTTATACATTTATTATTTTGTTTTTATTATCTCTGCCTACCCTTTGCATTTTTTTACACCTTAAACATGATGTAAAATTCTAGGGGATCCCCCTTCTGGAAGGTATCACCAAGGGAGCAATTGGCAGGTCTGTTTTCCCAGAGAACTCATTAGACTCCACTGTGGTCTAACTCTTCTGCCAGATCACCAAGGTCCTGCAGCAGAATCCCTTGACCTGTGGCCAGATGTACCTGAATCCCTTGCACCACTCTGGCCCATGGCCCCTCTTGGGGCTGACATCAGAGACTCACCATTCTGGGGAGGTCTTATCTCCTGCCTGAGCCCCTCTCAATCAATCAGTCCCCTCAGCTTTTTCCAAGAACCTAAAGAGACCTAGAAATTGTAGACTGCTATCTTCAGATCTCACTGAAATGTGAGGGGCCTGTGAGGCTACCTTAAGTCCCACCCAACACAACTTTTCTTAGGCTACAGCCATGTCATGGCCCCAAAGATGAAACCGAAAAGCACATTCTGAACTCACACCTGCAATATTCTCTCTCTTTTCTCTCCTCTCCCCTTTCACTACCCCTCCTCCCTTTCGCTCCCTTTCTCCACCATCTCCTCTTCTTCTGCCCTCCTGCTTCACATTTTGCTCCCTCTTTTTCTCTTTCTTGTTTGAACAACCTTAGAGCCCAGAGGGCAGGCATGGCTCTCCGTCCTGGCTAACAAAAGTATTCCCCCATTTATGAGTTATAGGCTTCTCTACACTTTAACTTTTCCATGACCTTCAGCAGCCAGGTTTGCCTCCTCATATGTAAAACCTATCTTTGAAAACAGGGAGGAAAATCAGGCTCCTGGAAATATGAACTCTCACTGGAGGCAAAAAGGAGCAGGGGGAAAAATAAAGCTTTCCCAGTTCTGTGGCTGTTTGAGGCTGTGCAAGGTTCAGGAAGTTTGGAATTATGAAGGCTTTCATGAATGACCAACTTAAGAAGCTCGGCTGAAACAGGGATTATATATAAGAAAAAGAGCCCTTTTTTAAGTTAAGGCTGACCTCAAAATGGTCAATTTCAGTACTTTTTGAACACTGGTAAATACATAAATGAAGAGTCACCTTTACTGGGCTTCTTAGATGTTATTGGAGCCCAGGACTTTTAAAAGGGTACGAAAGTTCCACCCTGCTGCAGACCACTGGCATCTGAGGTCTGAGACTCGAATTGTTAGTTACAGAAATAAAACATTGGTGTAATGTTTGCTGCCTCAAATTATGGAATTCTCAATCTCTTGTGAACTGTCTTATGCAGGGTCAGTGAGAGGATTGTGGAGGGGCTGCCTGTTCTTCCCACATAGAGTATCTACTTGCTTTGAACATCACCAACTCACTTCCCTCCCGTTCCCAATCACCACATGGCCGCAAGTTGGCTCTGCACTGGTCTTTCAAAATGTCTTTAAGTCAGGCGGCGCCTGTGGCTCAAAGGAGTAGGGCACTAGCCCCAGATACCAGAGGTGGTGGGTTCAAAACCAGGCCAGGCCAAAAAAGTCTTTAAGTCATACTATTTAAGGACTTAATCAAGCAAAATAACCAATGAACAACAGCAATGAGTCTACAGTATGTGGGAAGGTAGGAAATGCCAGGGATGGACTTCGGTTTATCCTTAAACCATATTATGAGGAGCCTTAATTGTAGAGTGTGTTCAATGGACGGGGAGAAACCATTAAAGCATTTAAGTGCATGAGTAATATCATTGATAAGTGTAGGAAAAAATGTAATGATCAGAAACTATCCTCTGTAGGAGTTCAGAATAGATGTGACTTTGGGGAAAAAATTAATAATTTACAGATACAAAATGCAGGCAAAGGGGAACTTCATCCTTTTAAAAAAAAAATGCTTCTTTTCCAAAACCAGAACCAATAGCTTGTGTCCAAAGGACTATAGAACTCCCTTAAGTAAAAATGCTTATTTATGTTATCAGGGCATAGACATAGTTTTAAGAAGTACAAAACACACCCAGGAAATTTTTTTAAAAGAATATTAAATATAGGTCATTCCCAAATCCCTCCTGGGTGATCACAGAATGTGCCCCAGTGACTTACAGTGCACCAGCCCAACATAACCTTTGAGTGGCCACCTCTAAGAATACATTGTCTTTAATAGGACTTAAAATTAGTTAACATCCCATAAGAAGCATAATTTTAGTGATATGAATCTTAAAAGGGTATCTTTTAAAGTAAACTAAAAAACTAGGGTGTTTGCCTAATTAATGCTGCATACCACACAGACGTATCATACCTTTCAATTGACACCTGCCCAGATGTCGGTAGCAGCTGCAGCTACTGAAGAAGGAACAATTGGAAGGCCACATCAATTAAACACAGGTTTGGACACCAGTTACTCACACTTACCTCCACTGATTCTCTTCTAAGAGAGCAAACAATCTGTAGGCACCTCCTGTGTGATTTACAACACATTCTAACCCTTCTCTACCAACTCACTAACCAGTAAGGACATACTAAGGAGCCCAATCCACATTTAATTCTACCCCATTATTCAAGGCCCAATTCAAATGCCAGTTTTTGGACAAAGCCAAGCCTGTATGTGAAAGGAGCAGCTACTAATTAGCTGCTTCAGAACAATCACGGCACAAACTTTCGACTTCATCACTTCAAAATATCTCCACGTAGAGTCTATCCTGTCCTCAAACAGCCACGCAGGCCTGACCTGGAGAAATGCAGATGCCCAGGCCCTGGCAAAATCTGCAGAATCAGAATCTGCAATGTGACAAGATGATCACGTGTTTGCGTACACACTGGAGGGGCAGTGCATTTCATCTTGTTTATAGGAGAGTGCCTCACAAAGAACAAACCCCCAACATCATATGTTTTGAAATAAAGCAATACTTCTTTTAAATTTTAAAGTAGTACAAAGTAATATAAGAAATTTAGGCAAACGTTCCAATATGACAGGGCTTTCCTTTCCTTCTAGGTAAGAAGACGAATGAGACAATGACGTGTTAAACTCTTTCCAAGGCAACAACATCTAAATAGAGTGGCTCTCACACAGTTGGTTTAGGAAAGGTTAGTTAATATTATCATTATCTAGACTGCTATGCCAATTGGTTTCTCTACCAGTACAGACACAAACCTGATGTTTTGGTCAATGTTTTCTAATATGTTAGTTGACTTTGGCTTTCATTGTATAGCAGGAAAGTGAAACTACATTGTAAAACTATTATTAAAAAAACATCAGCGAAGGCAATAAAGTGGGCTTAAGTGGGCTTTTTCTCTTGGAGCAGAATAAGTGTGAGCCATACTATGAGAAAGATAATTATTATGTTCATTGTATAGAACTTTTTTTTTTGAGATAGAATCTCACTCTGTCACCCTCAATAGAGTGCTGTGGCCTCATAGCTCACAGCAACCTCAAAATCGTGGGCTCAAGTGCTCCTTTTGCCTCAGCCTCCCTAGTAGCTGGGACTACAGGCACCTGCCACTACACTCAGCCTTTTTTTTTTTTATTTTTTTTTTGAGAGAGATGGGATCTCAATCTTGGTCAGGCTGGTCTCAAAGGAACATTTCTTAAGTAGAAATGGGTAGTCACTGGGTATTGGGGAAAACTCAGAGCCCACTGAAGAAGTACATTCTATTCAGAATAGTACTATGAGAATGAAATTGTCCCACTGTTTTGTTTCATTTTGCAATCATCTTTGGCCAAAGTAGATTCCCCATATTCAGCCATTTCCTTATAAACCTACTTTAAAAAAGCAAAACAAACCAAAAAAACTCTTTAAAGATATTCCAAAAAAAGAAAAAAAGAAAATTTTGTGTTGTAAAAAAGTATTCACTTCCAATTTTTGAACTGATATTGGACGTGAGGGCCTATAAAAAGATAAAGTCCACAGTTTAATTGTCCTTTTATCAGACTGGGGGGGACACATGATAAGATTCCCTTTAGCCGCCTGTTGACTCTTTCAACCTTGCCTCTTGAAATCTTTCTGAACATCGGAGCTGATACTGCAGGTTTTATATTTATAATGATTAATTAATTCTGCACTAAGCAATGTTCTTGACTGCAAGAACAAAATCCACTTTAGGAAGCCTAAATGACAGCTTGCCTAAAATAATTAACACCCATCCTGATAGAATTGAAATGTTCCTACTCGGCTTTACCCAGGCAGATTTCAGCAATTTAATTACTACTATTCCTAATTGTTCTAGAATTATAATAAAAAACAAAGAGCATTTGAAATAGCAGTGGTGTGGATGAAAAAAATCAAGCAAGTGATAGACAGTAAGAAGGTAGCATTGAAATGTGGGTACCCTACCATTGTTCCATACAGCCCAGGCACACATGTGTAGTTTGGTTGGTTGAGCTGTGAACAGATAAACGGAGCTGACTGTGGTCTAGTTTGGGGAGGGTGCTCTTCCATTATCGTCATTGTTCTCTGGAGCTATTAAACATCCCAGTGATGTATTATGTAACTGTGGCTTCTGCGTGTCAGAGGTTTAGCATTTTCTTGTAACTCTTTGGCCCTTACTGTCAACTTGAGCTATTATCCCGGTCATCAAGGGACTTAAAAATCTCCAAATTTAAGAGTTCTGAGATCTGGTTCCTGTGACGTCAGTAAATAAAAGAAACAAAGGCACATGCTCCAGTCTCTCGCCTTTTCCAGGAATTTTCTGAGCAGAGTTCAGCAAATAACCTTTCAAGTAGAAGCTCTCACCACAGCAGACTAACCTAGTGACTGTCGTCAGATTACGTCTCTATAAAATGACAGCTTCGTTGATAAAAGGCTGTGCTGACATTCTCACAATTCTCATTCTTCCAGCTTTCTATTTTTGATTCCTTAAATACTAACAAATGAATTCTAAATACTTATTAACTACCTTTTGGTAAAAATTTCTTATAAAAGTACATTAAAGGAACTCTAAATATTTACTACCTTTTTAAAAATTTTGCTTAAAAAAAGAAAGAAAAAAGTAACCAAAGTCCTGATCGGCATGAATAGAACATATTCTTAAGGATAAAAGAAGTGAGAAAGTGGGCGGTGCCTGTGGCTCAAAGGAGTAAGGCGCCAGCCCCGTATGCCAGAGGTGGCAGGTTCAAACCCAGCCCCAGCCAAAAACTGCCAAAAAAAAAAAAAAGTTAGAAAGCATAGTCCGAAATTGCATTGGCTAGAAGATCCATGAGATCTTTGATCTTTTGATCTTTTTTTTTTTTTGAGACAGAGCCTCAAGCTGTCCCCCTGCATAGAGTGCTGTGGCATCAAAGCTCACAGCAACCTCCAACTTCTGGGCTCAAGCGAGTCTCCTGCCTCAGCCTCCCAAGTAGCTGGGACCACAGGTGCCCGCCACAATGCCTGGCTATTTTTTGGTTGCAGCCATTATTGTTGTTTGGCAGGCCCAGGCTGGATTCGGACCCGCCACGTTAGGTGTATGGGGCTGGTGCATTAGCCACTTGAGCCACAGGCGCCGAGCCAGATCTTTGATCACTTTTTAAAATTGTTATACTAAAACAATCTTGCTGCTTCCAATGTCAATGCCTTCTATAGGTTGGAGAATCACCCACATTGGCAAAGTGGTTGTCTAACACTCTACGATCCAATATGGAAACCTCCAGCCACATATAGATTTCGAGCCCTTGAAATGTGGCTAGCCCAGATTGAGAGAAGCTACATATGTAAAATACCATTCCGGATTTCAAAGACAAAGCACAAGAAAATAAGGAATGCAAAACTCCACCTGAGTCATTTTTATATTAATTCTACATTTAAGTGGGAATATTTCCAGCATATTGAGTCAAATAAAATATATGATTGAAAGTAAGTTCGCTATTTCTTCTTTACTTTTTAAAATACAGCTACTAGAAAATTTGAAATCACATACATGGCTGAACTTTTTGGCTCTCATTATATTTTTAGCTCCCGTTACATCTTCATTGAACAGTGCTGGTCGGCAGAGGGGGGAACACTTAACAGTTTACAAAATACTCTTCCATATACTCGTTTTTTGAAGAGTGGCCATTGGAATCTGAGAATTATGAGTTTAGATTATCTTTGTGGGACTTTCTATAAATTAAAAGCAGAATATTTATCTCCCAAGGTGATTGTAGACAATAAATTAATGAACTGTTAATGCCAAAAGTGGTCCCTGCCTGGCAGTGCGGCAGGAGGGGAGTGTGTGTGTGTGTGTGTGTGTGTGTCTAGCTAAACGGAATAACATCTTTGCACACACACTTCCCCAGCGGCGGGGCTGTGGGGCAATGAATTTCTACTCCTCGGGTTTTTTTTCCCACGCATAAAGTGGAAGTCACAATCCAACCTTGCCAGGCTACAGTGGTGACAACACAGTCCTTAATAAATGGAGGCCATTATTAACACACACTCCATCACTGTTAATTATATTCCTTTTCCTTTCTAGCATTTATGGCTTACCAGGTGCCAGAAAGCGCTTTAAAGAATTTAAGGAACATTGTATCATTTAATCCTCACAACAACAGCAGCAGCAATAATACTAATAATGGCTAAAGCCTGTGGAGATTTGTCCAGGCCCTGAGCAAGGTGCCTTGCCTGGGTAATCTCGCACCATCGTAATGAGGAATGTGCCCCAGTAAAGAAGATGAGACACAAAGTATTATTAGCCACATTTTATGGGTGAGAAAATTGAGCTTCAGAGAACCTAAGCCACTCCCCATGGTCACACAATGAGTTCTAGGCAGAGCTGAGAGTAAACTGCTACTCTCTTGGTAACCACAGCGGAGCCCTCTGCAGCCTCTTCCGTGGCTGCTTCCTCCCCATCTTCCCTCTCTGGTCTTCTCCTTCCCTTTCTCCCACCCTGTTCTTCCTTCCTTTATGTGTCCTTTGTACTTATTCTCTCTTGCCTCCAAGCACTTTTTTTCCCCTTTTTCCACTATGTCTCCTTGGGTAGAGTGCAGCTCACAGCAAACCTGAACTCTTGGGCTTAAGTGATTCTCTTGCCTCAGCCTCCCAAGTAGCTGGGACTACAAGTCATCATAGCACTTGTGTTGAATTCCAACCCAAGAATCCCATACTTAGATCCCATACTATACATCCTAAAATTCAGGGCTGAATATCAGCGCCTCCCAGCTGGTCTCATGCAGCTCTCTGCATTTTACACAGAAGCACAGAAGGAAATTCTATTCCAGAGGGATTTTGACCTGATTTGGATTTTCACAGAGCTATATGGCCACTAAAGTCCAGGTCCTATACTCCAAACTTACTTGCCTTTAAGAAATAGCTCAAAACCCACTATGAAATATAGAGCCCCATCTTAAAAAACTCAAGGAAAGGAAAGCAACGTATAAAATGTTATAGCAAAATCCCATTATCACTTCCTTGCAATCTGTTTATCTAGGACTCCTGACAGTTCTCAACAGTACCCAGGCCCCCACGGTCAAGGTTGACTTGGAGCCAAACTTCAGTGCAGCTGAGAACTTGGCTTCATCACGGTGCTTGAGCTTTTAGCAGACAGTGCAAGAATAAATGCTTAGATTCACAGCTGCAAACCCAGCCTGCCCCACATTGTACAGAACAGGACAAAGCTGGGTGCTGCCTTAGTCTGTTTGGGCTGCTATGACAGAACACCCGACAGGGTGGCTTGTACACCACACAAGTTTCTCAGAGTTCTGGGGGCCGGACATAGGAGAACAAGGCACCATCCTCTTCAGCGTGTGGTGAGGACCCGGTTCCTGGTTCCCCGGCTGTCCTCTTCCCACTGGTCCTCCCTCCTAGAGCAGAAGGGAGAGGGGGCTCTCTGTGGTCCCTGTTTGAAATTCCCCTCTCCAAGTCCCCCCTCTTTAATACCTTCACCTTGGCGGCTAGAATGTAGCATATCAGCCTGGTTGGGGGGGACACCGACTGCATTGCAGACACCAGACCATCTGGCTGATTTCTAAGGTCGACTTGTGCACTTCCACAAGGGGGAGCCCTCGGTACATCTTAGGTCGTATCATTTATCCCAGCGACTACAGCTTTCCCATTTTACACGTTGCTCTGAGCAAGCGCGCAAAGCCCCCTGAAACTCTCTAATCGTGTCCGATTGTACCTTACTCATCGTTCTCCATTTACCTGAAACAGGCTTTCCGCACGTTAGAGCATCATTTCCTGTTTATCAGCTGTGGACCACGGTGTGCTGTTGTGTAACACCAGGGAAGGGGGATTTAACCTTCACAAATAAAGTCCTCTCAATCTGAGAGATTATGCCCAAACCCTTCTTTGCAGCAACTCGTTCTCACCCTGTTCCATACAATCCTGCCCCATCTTTACTTGTCATATTCCAGAATTGATTATTATTATTATAAACACCAAAGAAGGTAACGGGCTTATTGTTTCTTGCCCCACATCTTTCGAATGTCAATGAACAATGAAGTTTATCAACCTTGACTGGACTGTAATGAATTTGGTGGAAATAACATGAATTTGTACAAAACCCAGGACACACTGGTATCTCTCTAACCTCTGAGGTCGATGACACGTCTTTCTGATCCAAACCTCTAACAGAGAAATCTCAGTCTTCTTCACCTCATAGGGTCAATATTATTAGGAGAATCAGATAAAGTTTCCCAAAGGTACTCTCTGTTGAGTGAATGGAAAGAAATCACTGGCTTCATTATCCTCAGAGAACATCAGTGGAGCACCCATGGACACCCTGCACGGCTCTGGGCATCATATAAAACCAGATGGGCAGATACAGACCTGCCTTCCAGAAGCTCACACAGACGCCCATACTGTGAATACGTGTAGCTCTGAAGCAAGCACTTCTGCTGCATGTAATGGACACATCATTCAGGGCAATAACAACGGTATTGGTTTTTAATAGCACATTCCCACGCCCTATGTGTATAGCAAGTCCCAGAGAACAGCATTAGGTACCCTCCTAAGAGAGTATCATTTCAGAACTTGTGTTGACTACCATTGCTGAATAGCACCGCGGTCACCAGACAGCCCAGGGGAGCCCTTCAAAGGTGGCCGTAGTGATATTCAGCAATGAGGTAGGTGGCACTTTTTCTTGGATGAGTTCATGGTCTTAATTCCCTGACCTCTTATCTCCAGTTGTCTCCAGTAGAAGCATCAAGAAATAGTAAATTAAAAGCCCCTACTCCCAGCAGTGCCCTTTTCAAAGAAACCGTCCCTTCCAAATGTATTTCTTATAAATTTTTTTTATTAAATGATAGCTGTATACATTAATGCAAACATGGGGTACAGTGTAGTGCTTTCATATACATTTTGAAATACTTTCATCAAGCTGGTTCACATAAATTTCATACTTATAAATTTTTAAACAAGAGCTGCCTTCCTTCAACATCTGTAACGACCAGTGACCACTCCTCTGATTTTTGTCTCCTGTTTCATTTATTTATTTGCTTATTTACTTATGTATTTAATGCCCCAGCGCTAATGTTACCTTCCCTTCTGGCTTCTCCAGTGCAGCTGGGCGTCTGTCCTTAGCTTTCTCTTTGGGACTTGATTCCATCAAGAAAACTGTAACCAAAGCTCTGAAGCATAAAACTTGGGCAGCGCTCCCCCTAGTGGTAACGCTGCAGATATCCTAAAGCTGTCTGGGTTACAAATGAATCCCTTTCTAACAAAACCTACCTGTTCCTTGCAAAGGCGTTGCAGAAAGAAGCAGCAGACCAGCGAAGAATGTCAAATGGCGAAGATGAAACAGGTTTCTGATGCTCCCTAAAAGCTTAGGTATTTCAGCCATCTGGAGGGTGAGGCGAATGACAAGTTAGAGGTTTGGGCTACTCTCCCAACTCGCAGCCTTTGCCTTCACTGTTAGAAAGTTCTTTATACCTCAGCTCCAAAGTTAAACTCTCCCACAAAGCTCTTCCTGGCTGATCTGAAGCAATCCCTCTGTCCCTCTCTAATCTCATCATTTTATTTTCAAAGTGGCTTTCTCTATGACTGGATTATTTTTTTTTCTTGATCAGTTGAAAATATTGATTGAGTTCCTACTCTGGGCTGTGAACTCTTCAAGGTACTTGCGGAGATAATGGTGAAAAGGTCATTGTTCATGAGGTCTTTGTTTGCAAGGAGTTTACATTCCAGTAAGGAAAGACAGATAAATCACTTACCTCTCTATTCGTATGCTTTATCCAGTTTTTAATTATATACCCACCCCTCTCCCAATACAACATAAACCACAAGACATCAGGGCCCTTTGCTGCCTTGTATATCCAGGGCTGTAAGTAGCTGGGATATAATGGGCCCTCAGTGAATATTAATTGAATAAGGAAAAAAAACAGGCTGGGCACCATAGGTCAGTGAGTAGGGCACCAGCCACATACACCGAGGTTAGAGGTTTCGAGCCCAGCCCACACCTGCTAAACAACAATGACAACTGCAACCAAAAAATAGCTGGGTGTTGTGGCAGGCACCTGTAGTCCCAGCTACTTGGGAGGCGGAGGCAAGAGAATCACTGAAGCCCAAGGGTTTGAGGTTGCTGTGAGCTGTGACGCCACGGTACTCTAGCCAGGGTGACATAGTGAGACTCTGTCTCAAAAAAAAAAGAATAAGTGGTATTGAACTTACAGCATAAAATTGCAAACTTAAATCTCAGATCTACCACTGGGCACACCAGTTTGCATCTGTGAACCTCAGTTAATTCTTCTGTAAACACGGAAGTAATGACAACCAACTACAGGGTATCGTACAGATGAAAGGAGATGCGGTTTGTTATATTTTGCGTAGTGTCTCACACATGGGGAATGCACAGTAAATAATTGATGAGTTAAATTTTATGAAAGTAATCAGGAAACACTTTCTGAAACCTAGACATTCTGACCAGATTCCCAGGGAAATATTTGTTTTAACTCATACCTTAACTCCCCAGATACCTTCCTCTCCTCGGCACTCCTATATAATCTCTTTCTTGCAGCACTTCTGATTTTTCTCCTTCCAAACATACAGATTCTGAGGCATGCTCTATCTGTAATAAGAAATTCCTCGAGGGAAAATTGTGCTTACTCATGTTTTTATAGAGCATCACATGCAGCCTTGTATTAACCATATCTTTTTGTGCTGGGCCATCTCTTCACCTCCCCGGCAGTCTCTTTGTAGAGGAAAGCATGGAGCCAACTCACCCATCCACACAAAGTCCTTTTATCACTTCTGATCACACAGTTGATCCTCCACCAAATACTTGTCAAGTGAGTGAGCTGACTGTGGTAGGCAGCCTCTCAGATAACCCTCAATACTCCCCAGCTCCTGGGATTCCTGGACTTTCATTATCTCCTTCTATTGTGGGTTGCTGGACCTACTGACTTGCTTCTAAGGAATAGAACGTGGAAGTGATAGTATGTCATTTCCAATATTAGTTTACTAAAAAACCCAAAATAAAGTGTAATTCCTATCTTTTGTATTCAAGTCTCTCTCTCTCTCTCTTTCTTTACTTTTCTCTCTCTCTCTCTCTCTTTCTCTCTTTCTCTCTCTCTCCAGCAAGCCACCACATGGCCAGTAGTCCTTCAGCACTAAAATAGAGGTGATGACAGTCATGCGAGACACACAACTCAGGGTCACCCAGGCAGCGCAATCCTTGATTCCTAACCCACAGACTCTCTGAGATAATGAACTTGTCTTAAGCCACTAGGTTTGGGGATATTTTCTTACTCAGCAATAAATACCGGACGTAGAGCAGTTAGTATTGTTCACTAAATATTCTCAGAGTGCGCAAATGACCACCTTTTGGGTCTTCATTAAAAGTTACAACTTATAAATGCAGAGACTTACAAAAGCAACACTTATGTGACTTGATTCTGCAACCTGAAAGTGTTAGAACTGAAGTAGAGAAATCAGTGATTCTTTACTCAACTAGCCACCGTGTGTGATGACAGCATGTGTCAGGAAATGAGTGTGCTGCTCTGCTCAGCTCCAACATGGAGCTCCTGACCTGGAGGGCAGACCCTGGTCTTTCATGGGGGTCTCCCCATTGGCCATGTTGGCTCTGTAGAATTCTGGGTGGAAGAAAGCTGAATAAAACCTGGTAATTTTTTTTTAAAAAGATCAGATCAGATAAACGTGGGTCTTGGCTTCCTACTGACTGACAAAGAGACCTGAGCAAGTGACTAAATCTCTCCCGGTCCGCAATCCCTTCAGCAGTAAAAGTAGGCACCGTGATATCTATTTTGTTAAGATTTTGTGTGATCCAAACCCGGGTTGGGAATGACTAATCCAAAGAAACTAAACAATATTGATAATCTCGTTTGCCATGCCTTCAAGAAACATGGGAAAAATATGAAGAAGGTCCAGAGTGAGGCTTCCACAAAAAAGTGAATGACCCATGTCAGAGACGGATCTCTGCAGGCTGGAACCCCTAACTGAGCGAGCCCACAACCGAATGGGAGGTAGAGATCACCGACTTTCTCTTCATTTTCCCCAGACACATATGGAAGCAAGAATCATTTACAGTTTAAGAAAAGTAAACTTAAGGACAGTGCCTGTGGCTCAAAGGAGTAGGGTGCGGCCCGGGTGGCGGGTTCAAACCTAGCCCCAGCCAAAAACTGCAGGAAAAAAAAAAAAAAAGAAGAAGAAAGAAAGAAAAGTCAACTTAAATTAAAAAGTTATAATACTCATAAAATAAATAAGACACATGAGGACATTTAGAAACTTGTGAATGGTATGTGATGAAATGGAGATACAAAAATACACATATAACTGAAAGGGGCTTGAAAATCTAGAGTTTATCTGAAAACCTTTTTTTTTTTTTAAGGCTACTAAAAGGCAAAATTAGTGTTAAAAAAAGTTTAGTCTACACGTGGGTCTCTCAGTCTGTTGATGCACATCTACCTTCAGTTTACACAATTCTAACAACGATGGGTATTTAGCTTTTTTGTCTTCTCTAGATTAGGCTCTAACAGTTGCAGAGTTAGACAAGCTGGGAGTCCTGAGAATTACGACTCTGACAAGAAGAAGATAATTGATCACAAATGAGACAAAAGCTGCCTCCCCCCTCCCATAACAACATTAACCTGAGCCTAATTACTAAAAGAAGAGGAAATCCTGTATTTCCCAATAGCATCAGAGTCCATATCACTAATTTATAGAAGCCTGTAACTATTCTGATTCAATGGAATCTTTCCAAAGATGCTAAAATTATGATTTACATTTTATCTCCCTAAACTGGGAAGTGTTTCGCAACTTTAAAAAAAAATGTTATTTGGCATTAAAAGTCATATACCATGTCACATTTCCGTCATCTACTGAATTCAAATATAAGTTCCTCTCACCTGGTGGCAGCAAGCAAATGACATTAAATAAATACCTATAAGGAGACTGCAGACACCTGATGACTGAGTCACTGTGGGACACGTGGTTGTGTGAAGTCGCCCATAACCTTGGATGTTGACTTCCAGAAGGATGGGCATGGCTGTGCTCAGCAGTCCCTTGGGGCCAGCAGGTGGAGGCCTGCAGTGAGCACTCACCCACGTGGGAAGGAGGTTCAGACTGCAGCCTCTGGGTTTTTCTCTCTATGTGTAGAGAGGGGACTTAGAGGGTCACACCATGGATGACTTTTTACAACATCTCACTGTACTTCCCTGGGACGGACAGGACCCTCCATCAATTTTCCCTGTGATGTCAACTGTCCCACTTCTTCCCAAGAGGCACTTTCCTGGCAAATATTTTTCTCCCCTGTGGTTCACCAAGGCTTGGTTGAAGGTGTGCTGGACAGTGCCCACCTGCTCCTATCAGTCTCCTCTCTCTGATGCTCATGCCCCCAGAAGACCAACCTCAGAAGTCTGCCTTAAACCAACTCCCCTTTTCTCTGGGTCATACAACCATGAAGAACAGCAGGGAGAGAGCAAAGTGTGTGGGGGAGACTGGCATATTATCCCCCTAGTTTCCCTCACTGCTGGATTACTTGTTAGAGGGGAGGCTTCCTCCTTTCTTTAATCAACTTTATTTGCATGCACTGAAATCCCTTTGACTTGTACTGTTTGATACCTTTTGAGAAACATACAGACCTGTGTAACCACCACCACAATCACGGAAGATCATGTGTCAACCCCCGTGTGACCTACCTCTGACTTGCGATCAGTCCCCGCCTCCCTGGCCCCAGCCAACTTACTGACTTGGCTTCTCTCACTATAGATTAGTCTTACCTTCATTAGAATTTAATATAATGGAATCATAGAGGGTGAACTCTTCACCAAAATCATTTGGAGATTAATCTACATCGTTGAGTCTATCAATAGCTCATTATGTATAACTGCTGTGCCTCTCACACCCAAGACTGAGAAACCTGCCGTCCGCTCCCCTGCTACTCTAGCATTTTCCCAGTTGGGGAAGTGCTGCTGTGTTGGTTTCCTTAGGTCTGCCGCCTCCTTTGTAACTAACCCCTTCTTTAAAGCCTCTTCCGTGACCCCTTAGAGATATTCTGTCTGTCTCCTGCTCTGTCTCTAACCCAGCCAGCATCACTTAGAAAAACCACGTCAGCTCGGCGCCTATAGCTCAACTGGCTAAGGCACCAGCCACGTACACCTAAGGTGGCGGGTTCGAATCCCCAGCCCGGACCCGCCAAACAACAATGACGGTTGTAACCAAAAAATAGCTGGGCGTTGTGGCGGGCGCCTGTG
>CAUYTI010019676.1:0-19955 GCA_963575145.1 Galago senegalensis | reverse complement strand
TCATTAGCCAAGGAAGACACACTTCCCAAATAAACCATATGTCTCCAAGAAAATGATGGGACGTGAGGGAGAAAAATGTAGGAAGAAAAATAGAAGCATAAGAAATTAATATGAAGTGAGTCTTTCCCAGTCCTCTGAAGGTTTTCAGCCAGCACTGAAAACAAGCACAGCCCTCGCATCCTATAAGTCCCCTGCACTGTGCAATAGGAAGCCTGCTGGCTCTGCGCCTGTGGCTCAAGCTGCTAAGGCACCAGCCACATACACCTAAGGTGGTGGGTTCGAATCCAGCCCGGACCCACCAAACAACAATAATGGCTGCAACCAAAAAAAATAGCCGGGAGTTGTGCTGTGAGCAGTGAAGCCATGGCATTCTACCCAGGGTGACAGCTTGAGGCTCTGTCTCAAAAAAAAAAAAAAAAATAGGAAGCCTGCCTTAGGCTTACCTTATAAGCAACACTTGATCTTCCCAGCCCCTTATGGAGTGAGTGCTGGGAAACCAGTAATTCCTTCACAGTCATCAAACATACTGATACTTTTCTCTTTGTCTCTCTCTCTCTCTCTCTCTCTCTCTCTCTCAGCTGGAGCAACAGGACCTATCAGTAAGTTTGCTGTCTGACTCTCCACTGTGGGGCATTTTAATTTCTCATAGTACCTTAAGGTTCTCCATGTTAAGGTTCTCAACATGGTTTCCATGTTGAGATTTCAAGGGCTTGGAGTTCACATTTTCTTGGCCTTTTGGTTTTCTTCTACCTAACATTTCAGTAAGTCATAAAGGATTCTGGGAATGTACATTTCACTGATAAATACAAACTGGAAGATGAACTCTCTAGAAGTTTTCTGTTGGCTTATTGGCACCACACAGAGGGCTTTTGTGATGTGAAAAACAATCCCAAGTACTTGGGAGGCTGAAGCTGGAGGATCTCCTAAGATAGGAGTTTAAGACCAGCCCAGATCGCATAGACAGACTTCATCTTTTTTAAAAAAAATAAAAAGTTTTGGGCAGTGCCTGTGGCTCAAAGAAGTAAGGTGCTGGCCCCATATGCCAGAGGTGGCAGGTTCAAACCCAGCCCTGGCCAAAAACTGAAAAATAAATAAATAAATAAAATAAAAATATTAAAAACAAGAGATGGCAAGTAGTGAAATAATAGGAGAAAGGAAGAACAGAAAATTTAAATGGATGAGGATTTTCCTAATCCCCTAGGTGGGTTTAAATGGTCCAAAGGGTGGTCTCTGCTTAGTACCTTTGCAGCTACCCTCTCAGTGGATCCTTTAAATCAGTGGTTCTCAACTTTCCTAATGCCACGACCCTTTAATACAGTTCCTCGTGTTGTGGTGACCCCCAATCATAAAATTATTATTACTTTCATTGCTACTTCAGGTTTTGCTACTTCATAACTGAAATACGTGTTTTCCGATGGTCTTAAGCGACCTCTGTGAAAGGTCATTCTACCCCCAAAGGGGTCGCAACCCACAGGTTGCAGAACCGCTGCTTTAAATGGAGAGGCCTTTTACATGTATTAGGCCATGCTATTTGCCATAGCATCCCAGCTAAAAAGTCAACATTTCTACTACCCAGCTGCAGCTGACCGTGAGCTTAGTGATGCAGATTCTTAGTAAGGAAAGTACATAAATGAGAAATAAGGTCTCCAGAGCCTGAAATCACCCACTAATTTCTTTTATTTCTTGTTTGTTTGTGTGTTTAGAGCTCTCTCAAAAAACCATCGGTAAGTCATCTGAGTCTCAATTACAATGCCTTTTGGTCCTTCAGAATACTTAGAATGTCAGTCTTTTATTTTAATGATTTGTGCCCACAGATTCAGGGATCCAGTGCTTCTGCCACCTTATAACCCCACCCAGAACTCCTCTAGGTTGGATTCACCCTGTTTCTGCAATAAAAAGATATTAACTATGAAGCTGAAATGCAAGGTGAAAAAATACCCACCAGAGATATATGGTCTTTCCTGACCTATTTCCATTAAATATACATATCTAGCTCTTCAGAGCCAACATACATAAGATAAAGACCTTCTCTTTCCATGATTAGATTACCTTCACTTTGTAAACTAGTAAAAATTTTAAGTTATCTTTCATTTTAATTGCTCTGAAAAGTTGTCTCCAAAACAGGTTCTATTTTCACCAACTATTAGCAACTTGCCCTATTATACTTTTCCATAGAAACATTATTCACAAAATGAGTAGGTTCTAAGAGATAATTGCTCACAATTACATGTTTATAAACTAAAACCCATCCATGTACAATAGCTTGTTTCACATACTGGATTATAATATTACTAACAAAAATTAGGAATTTTTTAAATTACAAAGCTAAAGAAACATGATTTGAGTTTCCTCCATATTCATGTGATAGAATAAATAAGAGACCTATATCTGTACCTAGTCATGTTTTTTGAGTTATTAATGTTATTAATAATGTCTTAATAATGTTTTTCTAATCACATGTGCATTTACTGTTGGATCTACACAACATTCCAATGGCAGTAGGTAAGACAGGAATAATACACATATTTAAAGATAAGGAAACTGAGGGTTAGGAGTCATTTCTTAAAAAAAAACAAAAAAGGAAAAAGGAGGAGGATGAAAAATGAGGTATTTAATAATAAAATTAAGACCTAAAGTTTCATAGATTCTTAGTTCTTTCCACTACCATTTTTGGGTGTCATAATAGATTACTAAAAATGAATAAAATGAACTTCTAACGTGAGATAAAAGGGTTAAAAAGGCCTATAGGGAAAGACAATGAGAGAAAGAGCAATACAAGGAGTCAAGAGAATGAAGATGGAGGTTAAGGAGAGATAAGCTGAAGAAAATTTTGAAAGAACAAAAGTAGGAAGAAAATTGAAAGAAGAAAGATTAAGTGAATTGGCACACAGGAGAAAAAAGAAGGATAAATGGTCATAAATACAGCTGAGATAGGGAAGTAAAGCAAGGGTACAAGAAGTTACAAACTAAGAGTGGAAAGGAGGGGAAAAACAATAGGAGAACTGAAGAAACAAAACAAAATTTGAAGTGATAACCTATCCAAGATTTAGTAACTTAGGTCAAGAGGGCAGATGGTCTAAGAGTTCTTTCAGGAATCAAAGGCACATATTTCTAGTTATAGTCAAAGCACATATTAAATTACTTTAAAAATACCTAAATTTCTAACTTGCCCATGGCTCATAGCCCAGGACATTCAGAGCTAGCAAAATACCTTCTAGCTGTTTTACACAGAAAAAAATTCAGAGTTAAAGATTTAAGACTTATAGTCATCAAGTGGGATAATCCTTACCTGTTTCTCCTTATGGAGAACAGATTAGAAAATGATTATTGGAGCTCACATGATACGTGATTATACATCTCTGCATAACCAGGACTTGCAACACCCTGGTTGCTCTTATCTGATTCTTCCTGATGATCTGTTTAAAACTAAAATTAAAAAATTTTTTTAAAAGAGTTAAGGCTTATGGGTTCCGACTGGGATATTTAACATGGTGAGTGCCCTTGTAGTAAGGGACTATGGAAAAGAAGGACACTGCAATGCCCACTGGGGTTGTCTTTTGTGAGTCAACTAACCATGCAGATTCACAAGATTATCATAGCCCGCCTGTGCACCTATGCACAATAGGGCCTTGCCAACAGGGCACTATCAGCCATCCCTCTTCTGTAGGAGTAGCCCTCACTACTTTATGATCTATGCAAGTATCCACATAGCCACCTAGGAACTATTCTCTTTGGCCTCCCATCGGTTGAGTGTGGGGCTTCCCTGGCTTAGAAGCCACACAGGTCCCTAGGAGCTAAAATCTCCTATAAGAACCCCATACACATTACCTGCAAGGATCCCCTAAGGAATATGCTCAAATATGAGTCACTACCCTCAGGGAAACCCAAAGCTATGGCTTCTTAACTATTTATACTTCTCCCACTTCAGACAGAGTTTACTAATCAAGGATCATTCTTACATAAGTAATGACACCAAGTAACAGGCTTTCAATCTTTTTTTTTTTTTTAGTCACCATGCCTGGCCAGGCTTTCAATCTTCATCAAGTCACCAGGGGATAAGAGCTAGAAAATCAATTGACAGCTAACTTCTCATTAAAAATTGAAAGTTTTCTTGGCCCTTTGCTTATAGACACTAAAGCTAGTCAAAGCAGCAGTAACCACTTTGTCAGTTCCCAATAGCTGGAAGTTATAAGAAGGGGGAAATAGATCATTGCCTCCTACCCTAATGCCTATCCCTGAAACATATTTGGTCAAAAATAAAGCTTTTAGTACACAAGCAGTCCCCTGAGAAAGCAGTATCTTCTATTTTACTGACAAAAAGGGTTTTACCTTTCCCTGAAATAATATTGATCCCTAATATCAACACCTAATATCTCCTAGGTTGAAAAGGATCTTATAGAAACCTATGTTTCAGGCTGAAATACTGTACTAAATGCTAAATATCCCTTTTGCTCTACAGTTAACATAGTGGGATTAGTTCTCCCTATTGATCTCATAACTGCTATTACTTCCTCTCCTCTATTCTACCCCATAAAGCCTTATCCCTAGAAAAAAGTTAATAAAAACTATGTTCTTCAATCAAATAATCACACTAATATGACAGTTTGAATTTCTTTTTAGTGCAAACTACAGGACCTCTCTGTAAGTTGTATATATATATCTATATCAACTTATCTCTAGTGGCTTCCTCCTATGTCTAAAGGACTTTGGCTACAACTATTTACATTTCTGAGTTAAAGAGGTTGGAAATGGCCAGGCACAGTGTCTCATACCTGTAATCCTAACACTTTGGGAAGCTGAGGCAAGAGGATTGCTTAAAGTCAGGAGTTCTAGACCAGCCTAAGCAAAAGCTAGACCCTATCTCTAAAAAATGTAGAAAAATTAGCTGGGCATGGTGGCACACATTAGCTGTTCAGGAGGCAGACACAAGAAGATTGCTGGAGCTGAGCAGTCTTAGTTGCAATGAGCTGTGATGACACCACTGCACTCCAGCCAGCACGACAGAGTGACACTCTGACTCAAAAGGAAGCTGAAAATCACATTATTTGGACTTTCAGACTTTCATTTTACTATATCCTAACCATCTCTCTGAGCAACCAATCATATTTTATGGAAATCACATTACCTTAATGTTCATAATCAGCATATTTCTAATAATTATAGCAGTTTGTCAATAATTATCATAAGAGTCTTCCAAAGTAAAGATGTAAGAGAGAGATCTGGAGAAGGATGTAAAAAATCAGCAAAATCATAAAAGAAAGATGATTAGAAGAGTGAAACAAGAGTGACAGGAGGAGGAAAGAATGAGGGACAATGAAAAAAGTAATACAACTAAGAATTTCACCTCCAGCACCTACAATGAAAAGCTAGAATTAAGTGGTTATCCTTCTAATGAAAACAGTTACAAGTCTTCTAGAGGTAGATGTGGCTCTTATGGAGAGGCTATATAGTCCAGTAGCAGGACCTGAATGCAGATTTAGTTATTCCTGAGAAAATTGTTTGCACTGCTCTCCTCTGGAAAACATCAATAGTACCAGTACTTTTTATGTTCAGCGGCCACAATAACTTGTTTGTTTCTATTTTTAGTACAATATCCTGGCCCCTGTGGTGAGTACCTTATCAATTTTTTCACTTCTGTGTTCCTTGATCTTCTACAGAATCTAGAGAGCTTCTTCCCTGTCCTGAATGTCTGTTGCCTTAAGAGCAACAGTTTTAAACATAGATTCATGCTTCACAGTTTCTACCCTCTGAGAATTCTCCAGGGCTATTTTTTTTTTTTTAAATAGTTGGCACAGGAAGATCGGCTTGAGCACAGAATTGGCAGTTATAGTGAACTATAATGCCCCACTGCACTCTAGCCTAGATGACAGAGCAAGATCCTGTCTCTAAAAAAAAAAAAGTACAGAAAAAAGATATTCCCCCAGTAAGTCATGAATGGCTTATACAACAATATAGAAGAACTTTCTAAAGTAACAGAGAAAGAATTTAAAAGGCAGCATTTTAGTTCTGAAGTGCTTTGTAGTTTCTAAAAGGCCTACTCAAGGTAATGCAGACAATATAGAGAAAATGAAAAAAGCAAATTTTAAAAATAAATGTAAAAGGAGGAAAAGACAATAAATTTAAATAGACTGAAGTCTTTTCAGTTTCTTGATGCAAGTCTACTAGCAAATACTAATCAAGGCCTGGCCCACGACCCTGAGTTCCCCAGTATTCTCCCAAAGGCCTTTCTCTTTCCTCATGTCCTGTCCTGCCCCCAACTCCTAATAACCCTCAACCCCTCCCCGCCCACCCACCCACATATACACATACCCTACATACACAAAGACAAAAATAAAGAGAGACAAGGAGCACTTCATGGAACAGGATATGACAGTAGTTGTGCTGCAATTAGAGAAACAGACAGAAACATCAGGCAACCGCACACCCTACACGGAAGAGAACGAAGGGAAATTTCATATTGTAACTAGCTAGGGAAAAGCCAATGTCAAAATCTAGGGTGTCAAAACCAACCCTTGGACATGGGGAATTCTGAGTCTGGAAATTAAGCAATAGCATTCCAAAATTATAAGAAGGCAAGTCAGGTATATTCAAATAAATATTTCTTCATTTAGCCTGAGATGTGCATCAGATACTGAGATGAGCACTAGAGATAAAGCCATAAATAAGAGAAAGAAGTAGTTGGTCCTCAGTACCACAGAGTATCTAGGAAGAATGAACAAGATTACAAGATTATCTAGGAAAAACGAACTCAAAATTGTTGAGAGGGCAGGTAGCATCCAACACAACCACAATACTATAACCATTAAAACTTGCTGTTTCCTGCCCTACATGCTGATTCTAAATATCCTTCTAATGAATGAATAAGAGCCATCACTTATTGACGATGCCCCTCAATCAAGGCTGGCTCTCTCAGCACTCATACTTATTGCCAAGACCTTCTGCCTTGGAAGTTCTCAAAATTCTTACAGAGAGAAAAAAATTAGAGAGGATCTCACTGGGCTAAAGGAAAGGACCCATCCAGTCCTAAAGTCCCCTATTAGCCACCATGTGTCAGAGAATCTATGTGGATAAATGGCCCTTCCTTTCTTTCCTGCTTTACTCCCTCATCCCTATGTGTAAACACTTTAAAAATATAACAGTGCATAAATGAAAATTATAGGCTCAGTGCCCGTAGCACAGTGGTCACAGCACTAGCTACATGCACCAAGGGTGTTGGGTTCAAATCCAGCCTGGGCCAGCTAAACAACAATGACAGCTGCAACCAAAAAAAAAAAAAAAATAGCAGGGCACTGTGGTGGGTGCCTCTAATCCCAGCTACTTGGGAGGCTGAGGCAAGAGAATCACTTAAGCCCAAAAGTTTGAGGTTTCTATGAGCTATGATGCCACAGCACTCTACTAAGGGCAATGTAGTGAGACTCTGTCACAAAGAAAATTATAAATATTTTTATTTCTTCCTAAATTTCCCCCAAATTTTAGGAGATTGGGAGAAGAGTGAAAAATTTATGATTAAAATTTAAAAGATTTTAACAAAAATTGGTGGCTCCCAATAGGCCAAGTAAAGATAAACAGTACGATGAAGACTTTTCAAATCAATGAACAGGACAGGTAGGAAAGAGTGACTAAAGAAAATGAGAAACATGAAAGTATATAGAAGTACAAGTCTAAGACATTATGAACCTTTAGAAGTATTTCAAGCATTACCATTCCTGAATGGAATGAGAATGATAAATAATGCCTCACTTCAACACTTCATAGCCACAATCCTATCCCAGACCAGCAGAAACAGGCTTGAGGGTACAAAGTACAAAGCAGAGCATTTAGGCCCAGATATTGTACCATTCTCTTTGCAGTTACCCTTTTAAAGCCTATCATGGGAGAACTGAGTTCTCTTGGTTCTAAAGATGCTGATTTCTTCCTTTTCTTTTTTCCTCTTCCATTTTTCCATCAGTGGAATCTTCAGACATAGCCGGTAAGTTCCATTACTATTCTTATATAATAGCTGCCTGTGACTTTCCACAAGGTCTGGGATCTTTTTCTTCCATGTTTGTCTCTGTCCTGTAGGTGTAGAAATTCATGTTCCTCCATCTCTTTTGCTTATTCCGCTATCTAGGGGCTTCCCTGCCCCTTGAAAGCAATGAATAGAGGAAAATACCAATCCAATTGATCAACCCAAAACAAAGTTTATACTGACTTGTCTACAAAGGAAGGGGAGGATTATTCACATTAATGAATAAAAGCTTGCATAGAATGTCAGAAATAGGAAGAAGGTAAAGGCAATACAGTTTAAAGAAATTACCAATCCCCTACCAGATCTCAAGCAGTTACCAGTCATTGCAGAAAGGGAAGGGATAAATCATCTCCCTTTGCTGCAGCCTCCTATACTAAAGAGGAGCAGAATCCCCCACAAGGCATGATGGCAGGTATATTCCCCAGCATGGCACTCTATGCCATTCCACTGAGGAGGACAGTTCTCTGATGCCATTTCTCCTATTTCCTCTCACAAGACTAGCAAAAAAAACCACTGATTTCTCTCTTTGCTTTTCAGCTACAGACTCCTCTTGTAAGTTTGACTGACACCCTTCGTGATGAAACTCAATTGTCACAAGCAAGGTCTAACACATCTTAAGCCAAAATTTATCCACCTCTGTTGGGATACAAAAACTGAAAGTTCGAGTTTCCTTGACCCCTTGTTGTTCAATTACTCAGAACTCCAATAGGTTATTAATAAGTTTCTAGAACATTCACTGAGTCACATAAAGTTAAATATTAGAGGAAAAAATTCTCTAAAATTGGTTGTAAATATTGTCAGTTAGGCACTTTCCATAGAGAAGGAAAAAATGAGTAAGAGAACAATGACAAAGAGAATATTGTGAGTTCTACTAGAAGAACTTGAAATTTTTATTTTCTTAGCCTTTGGCTGCTCCATTATCCAGAACTCTACCAGCTAATAATTACTTTTCTGGAAATTTCAAATGCCACTGATCAGAAACCTTTTCAAGCAAAGCTATCACTAGGAAATACGTCACTATCATTTAGAAACAAATGAATAGGAGAGGGTACAAGAAAGGGGTAATCAGAAAATCTCTCTGCTTGTTTCTCAGGTGCAGAACCTCGCCATTCAGCCAGTAAGTCTGTATGTCCATTTAAGTCTCTTCCACGGGGCTCAGCTGGTCTCTAGTGGGGTCAAAGAGTCTTTATCGGGCCATATTAGGATACAAAGGGCTTAACGTACTTCTTGGCCTCTTACTGTCTCATTATCAAAACCCTTTGGGTTACTCATAATGTATGAAAACATTCTAAAGCTACTGATTTAAAAAAATATAGACAGCACAGAAAAGATTTACATAGTTATAAGGACCATCAACAAGAGATTGTCTACAGAAAAGGAAAACATGATAGAAGAGAAAGGAAGAGATAAGTTTCTGTAACACTTTTTCCTTTGGACCTCCTGCCCTACCACACCCATTTAAATTCCCAGATGTCAGAGGAGAAATTCCCTGACCATACAGGGATTTTAAGCTCTCAGCTTTTAAATTATTAGAGGGAAAAAATAAATCAAACTTTACTGATTTGTCTACAAAATAAACAGCAGAGGGGATAGTTTCTGAGCACTTCTAAATAATATATTATACAAAGGACATCACAAATTGAAAAAAAAATGAAAACGAAGAAAGGAAGAGAAGATAACATTTTTTCTCTGTTCTATTTACCAGCTGGGTCAAATACACTCGCCATTAGTAAGTGCATGTTTCCAACATTATCAGATCCTAGAATCTCTCCTTTCCCTGGCAGTGCTAAGATTTCTGGGCTTAGGGTACATATTACTTACCTTCCATGATCAAAATTTCATTAAGTTATTTTTAATGACTTTTTCTAAATTCTGATTCTGTCGGTTCACATTAAAAGTAAACAAATACTAAAGGGAAAGTTTTCCCTATTGTTATAATGATATGCCAAAAAGAAACTACAAATAAAAGGGGGGTGGACACTAGGAGAGAAAAGTTGCTAAGGTACTTCTCTGTTTTTAGCTGGTTCAGCTTCACAGCCCAGACGTAAGTTGAGTTTGTTTTTCTACTATTTTCCACTGTTGTTCTTGCTCTATACGAGGCCTACAGACATGTCCTTACCCTGCTCATCTTTAACTCTCTGAACAGCAACTTCAGAGTTTCTGAATTCCTTTGCCTTCAGCTTATCTATGTTCTTCCGCTAAGGAAGCTTACATTTACTTAATTTCAAACATGTATTTACTTTGTGTCTCCTATTGGTTCTAAATAGTGTCAGTTAGGAGCTTTCCACATGGAAGGAAAAAATGAGTAAGAGAAAAATGATACAGAAAACATTTCTGTTTTCAAGCTGGGTCTGTCATCCATCTATATGAGCAATTAGTAAGTTGTTTCTCTGCTGTGCACTTATCAAAGCCTAGCCATGTCCAATGGAACTGGAGTTCTACTAGAAGAACTTGAAATTTTTATTTTCTTAGCCTTTGGCTGTCCCATTATCCAAAATTCAGCCAATAATAAGTTTCCTGGAAATTTGTAGTGCCACGGATCAGAAAACCTTTTCAAGCAAGGATATCGCTAGGAAATTGGACACTATCATTTAGAAACAAATGAGTAGGAGAGGGTACAAGAAAGGGGTAATCAGAAAAGCTCCTGCTTGTTTCTCAGGTGCAGAACCTCTCCAATCAGCCAGTAAGTCTGTATGTTCATTTAATTCTCTTCCATGACTTTTTCTAAATTCTGATTCTGTCAGTCACATTAAAAGTAAACAAATACCAAAGGGAAAGATTTCTCTATTGTTATAATGACATGGCAAAAAGAAACTATAAATAAAAGAGGGGGAAAACACTAGGAGAGAAAAGTTGCTAAGGTACTTCTCTGTTTTTCAGCTGATTCAGCTTCCCAGCCCAGACGTAAGTTGAGTTTGTTTTTCTACTGTTTTCCACTGTTGTTCTTGGTCTATACAAGGCCTATGGACCTGTTCTTGCCCTGCTCATTTTTAACTCTCTGAGCAGCAACTTGAGACTCACAGCTTTGGATTCCTTTGCCTTCAGCTCATCTATGCTCTTCCTCTAAGGAAGCTTACATTTGCTTAATTTCAAACATTTATTTTGTGTCTCCTATTGGTTCTAATATTGTCAGTTAGGAGCTTTCCATAAAAAAGGAAAAATATCAGTAAGAGAACAATGACACAGAGAACATTTCCGTTTTCAAGCTGGGTGTGTCATCCATCTATACAAGCAATCAGTAAGTTGTTTGTTTCTCTGCTGTGCACTTATCAAAGTCTAGCAATGGCCATTGGAACTTGAGTTGTACTAGAAAAACTAGAATATTTTATTTTCTTAGCCTTTTGCTGCTCTATTATCCAGAATTCTACCAGCTGATAATTAGTTTTCTGGGAATTTCTAATGCCACTGATCAGAAAATTTTTTCAAGCAAGTATATCATTAGGAAATTTACCATTATCATTTAGAAAGAAATGAGTTAAAAGAAGATACATGAAAAGGTTAATAACAAAATCTCTCTGCTTGTTTTTCAGGTGCAGAACCTCTCCATTCAGCCAGTAAGTCTGTATGTTCATTTAATTCTCTCCCATAGGACTTGGTTTGTCTCATTTATGTCCTTTACTTATGCTATGCCATCTAATCCTTGGCATAACTCCCTAACTCCTTTGTAAAAGATAACAAACTGAGGCCAAATACTTGCTTAAGATCACACTGATAGAATAATAATTCAAACCCAGAGCTGTGTGATTACCAAGATTTACCTCTATACAAATACATCTCCCTAGAAAGAACCTTATTCCTTTCAAACAGATCTTCAGTGATATCTAATGTGTTTGTTTAGGTCCATCCCAAGTACCCATAGGTAAGTATTATACCCATTTCTCTACTTTGGTTCTCTTTGATTCCCTTCACTTCTTTTCTAGTAAAGTGATTTGAGTTTCTCATTCCTCTTTTGCTTCCTCATTACCCAGGTTGCTTTATGTTATAGATAATTTAAGAAAACACTAATAAAAATAAGGACCAAGATAGCATTTGTCAACAAAAAACTGAACAATATTAGGCTAACAGAAGTAGGCAGAATTTTTAAGAGGGAGAAAGAAAGCCCATAATGTTTAAATGGAGATAGACCTCGAGTATTTTGAGTGTTCTCTCAAGATTCAAAAGAAACAAAGATCCAGTGATACTTATGTAAGACTATACCCAAAGCTCTTCAGGTCCATTCATTTGGAAGGGATTGTAAAGAATAAATAATTAAAATTTTAAAAAATAAAATTGCTCAAGTCCAATGAATGAAGAGGACCTTTAAAGAAACTCTACCTTTAGGGGGGAACAAAAAAAAACAAGGAAACCCTGCCTTTGACTTCATCATCACTGCTTAATGTTATATCTAAGTTTGCATTGCAAGTAATCTATAAGGTTGTTTGGTATGCTTCCTGTTTTATTCATCTCATCCCTCTTCTTCTAGATGATAGCAAAATATATTAGATAATACTATGCTTTTACTATTTGAGAAAAATTAATGGATTTCTTTTTGCTTATTTTTTAGTGCTTTCCCAGAGATCCGCAAGTAAGTTCTTTATTTCTCAGCTGGTCATAAGTGGAGACTTTTTCTTATCTTAGATATTCTATTTCTAAGTGCCCAAAAGATTAAGACTCATGTTTTTCATTATCCATTTGCTTTCACATTACCCAAAAAGCCTCCAAATTAGAACTGAAGACATTTTTTAATTTATAACTGTGGGATTTTCCATTATTTCTATTCTTAATGCAATTTCCCAGGTAACAGATGCCAAGAGTGAATCAATATTTAAAGGAAATTAAAGCACTTAATGAATGAAAGCACTAAAAATGGTGATATTTCATATTCATGAAACCATATTTCACACCATGTCTTAGTTTTCCACAATTGTAAGTCTGTTTCTTATACCTAAGTTACAAATGATTTTTAAGCAAACCAAATATCCTCTGAGATTCCTCTGACTGAAATTAAATTACATTAATATTACAACTCAAAGTTCCTGTCTAAAGGCTAAGAATTTAGTTGCCAACAAAGCCCAGGCAGGTAATATAAATGAGTAAGGTAGCGTAAGTCTCCTAGGAATGGTGTAGAACTGGGAAGATGCATGCAGCCTGAAGAGTGTAGCAGCTCCACTCCAACCAACTTCTTCATGCAGGAATGCAGAGTTGCAAAGTATCTCACTTAACCCAGATTTTAGGTAAAATTTTCCAATTTTTATACATGGTAGACATCTGGATTACTCTAACAGATTGTAAACATGCCTATATACTCCCCTCCATTTCCATCTAAACATATTCTGCATACAATTTTTATAATAATAGCATTTCAATAATTTCGGTAATGTTAGGAAAAAGGCATTGGTATTAGAATTATATTGGAGCTGTTAAAACAAAATGAGCTAGTGTCCCTGTGATGTTCCCATCCATACATCCTTTCTAAATCCCAAGCAAAGAGGCTGATCAACTAAATATTCCCACTGCACAGATGAAAATACAAAGTCAGTGGTTCAGACCTAAGGATGAGGTTAGAAACTCCAAATGTCCATGTTTGAACATAGGCTGTATAATTGGGATCAGGGACCAAAGTCAGCAGAAGACATTATTGGTTTTGAAACTAGAAATTACAAGCCAGAATCTAAATTGAATGTATAATATCCTTTACAGCAGAGAAATGAGAGGAGGGACAGGGAGGATACAAATGTAAAAATCCAAGACCCCAGAGGTTGAGAGGAGGAAAAAAAGTACACCAGAGTTATTGGAGACTATGCCACCTTCTTTTTGGCTGACTTAGTCTTAGCTGGTAATTGTTTTTAATTAAAAATACACAGCCACACGTAAGCATAGAAAAGGAGGGTAGAGTATTTTCCAAGGGGCAGAAACTGAATACAGGAATACGCTATGAGGAGACTTGGCAGGAATGGTGAAAGAATGAAGAAACAGGTAGCAGTTCTGCCTTAGGAAAAGAGCCAGAGTTTCAACACCTACTCTCAGATGGCAGCCAAAGCCTCAGACCACAACATGGTGGAGAAGTGGAATTGGGTGACTCTGAAGAAAACCAAAAGCAGAAAATAAACTGCCTGTCCATGAAGAGGAATCAAAATATCTCCACCCATCTGCCTCAAGCATGAAAACAGAGCCAACCGCACCAGTCTACACCTACATCTGCCCAGAGTACAGAGCCCAGCTAGAAAGGTGCTATCTAGGCAGTGTGCATATCCCAGGTCAAAACAGTTGAGATCTGGATCAGTGACGGTGTACTTAGGAAGCTTCAGCAAAAGCAACCACAAAACTGCCCACAAGAAGGGATTCACAAATCAGTGTATTTATAAGATAAAAAAATCCACAAAAGAAAATTCCCAAAGAATAACTACAAAATAAAATGATATCTTTGAGGAAAACCAGCAAAAACCCAACTGACTAGAGGATTCCAGCCCAAAGAAAGATAGAAATTTTCCCTAGAATTTGCTAGAGAAATCTGAAGACTAAAATAAGAAATTGTAAATTCTTCAATGACATCAATACATTTAACAAATGTATATGGCCTGTTCCAGGCCAGGTATCATCCTAAGCACTGAGTATAACAGTAAATAAGACAAAGCACTTGCACTCAAGGAGTTGATATTTTGAGATTAAAAACAGGCAAATAATATATAATAAATGTCAGAAAGATAAATGCCATAAAAAAATTAGGTAGAGTAACAGACTAGACTAGATAAAGATGTATAGAAAGGGGAGACAGGGTACTCCAGGTAAAAGGAATAAGTACAAGGGGCCTGCTAATGGGGATGCAAAACAACCAGCCCAGCTAGAAGGAAGGAGGCAGGGCATTAAAAGATTAGGTCGGAAGGCCAAAAGCCAGATAATGTGAGGCCTTTCAATCTTTAGTAAAAATTGCAGATTTTATTCTACGTATAGAGAGAAGCAAGTAGAGAGTTTGAATAGGGGAATCATAAGGATCTACTTTATAATTTTAAAAGATTATTCTGTCTACTATTGTGGAGAATTAATTGAGACGAGAGTGATAAGGGTAGAGGGCTCAAGAGAGGAAGCAGAAAGACCAGTTAGGAGGCCTGAAACCAAAAATGAGTATGGCAAGGAAAAGGCTTCTGATTCCATTTATTTTAGAGACAGTCAATAGGCCCACTATTGGATTGAATACGGGCTTGTGGAAAAAGATGACTCAAATGAACTATTTACTGAAGAGTACATTTAGAGGAAGCAATCATGAGTTCTCTTTTGCTATGTTAGATTCTAGATGCCTGGGACATTTAAGACTAGTTTATTAAATAATGTGAGCGTAGCAAGCTTTGAGTGTGTTCTCTAACATATATCTCTTCCCTGTCCCTTAATGATATCTTCGAACCCAAATTTCTTAGTTACTTTAGATTATTAAAAACATTCAGGCCACCCACTCTTAAAACACTCTAGTAGCTAATCTTAGGCTCGCTGACTCAGAATAGGGAGGAGGTACAGCCTATTATTATAGTTTCCACTGAGTTGAGGCTGGAAGAATGGATTTAGGATGTGTAATTTCTCTCCTCTGTTAGTTAAAGTAAGGTGATCAGATCATTAACCCAGGGTGGGGGGGCAGTTCTTAATTAAAAATTTGATCTATATGGAGCAACAAAAATTTTCATAGAATGCAAAAATAGTATTGTAATATTTTTTTTAATTTCAATGTAAGTACAATTTACAAATATAATACATTTTTAAAAATTATGTATAGTATTATTCTTTGGCTTATTTCTCATTTGAGTGAATTTTTTTTAGTAGATTGCTGTCATTGTTTAAAAGGTCATGGAATTTTTCACAAGAATTTGTTAAATTATATTTCACACATAAAGTGGCTTTCAAAGTCTCAACACTTAATTGTAATTTTTCTGATGTCCACACATTATTTACCGTAGAAAACGCGTTCAGTTGCAGCATTAGTTTCTGGTAAGGACAGTGCATAACCCACAATTTTTAGTGCATTATTGTATGGAACATGGTTTGTTTCAAAATGATGAAATATTTCTAAACATTTGTCCTCTATTGTGATTTTTGCTGATGCCCAAGAGTTAACCTTTTCCTTATCAATATATTTTTTTAATAATGATACCTCGTAAGTCATAAGTGTCACTTTCAAGGCTGGTGCTAGACTTTTTGCCACCACTATAAAATATAAATAATATGAGTACTATCTGCTAAATTCATGAAATAAATAAACAAATTACTTACCTAAATTATCTGAATAGCTGATTTGTTGACATCACTTGTTTAACTAGCACTAGTACATACTGCAATGTGTATCGTCTGAGAGACAGTTACAAAATGTTTCCGTGGTTGCCAATGCCAAAAATGCCATTGTTCATTAAATCCAAACAATGGTGGTCGAATCCTAATAACTGATCAACAATTCGAACTTTGATAAGCAATTCTCAATAATCAGTTCTTAACAATTATTTGTTATTATTAAAGTTTAACATTATAAAATTAACAAAAATAATATAAAATTCATATCCTGGTGAAATAACCACATGGCAGCCGAAAACTGTATATTCCCTTCCCATTCTCCTGCTGTTTCCTAGATTGTCATGCATTCTTTCCAAAAATCGGAACTTTTTTAAAACACCGCAGGATGCGGGACAAATTGTTAAAAATCAAGACTGTCCTGCCAAAAGCGGGACATCTGGTCACCTGAAGTTAAAGGCTCTTTTCTCTGAAAACCTGAGACTGACTGTCCTTTGATGTCATATAGGGCAGGCACCCAAATGTCTTTTAGAATACATATTTGAGTTCTTGAGCCATAGGCACCACTCCATATTTGAGTTCTTTAAATGAACCTGCAAGAGCTTGGCCAGTTCTGAGGGCTTCACAACATAGTTCCTGGTGTAGAAGAGACCACGTTAATCTTGTGTGTTTCAAAGCCCCTCCCCGGCAATAGACCTCATAGCCTATACTACAAAGGTGCCCTCACCAAGTAGGCCACCCACCTGACTCAAGCCTGGATGACTTTCACACTACCCACTGGCTCTCAAGAAGCTCAAGCATCCTTGTCACCAGAAGAAAAGGACCTGAGCACTGCTGTCTCTTTCCAACTTTATTTTCCTTCTATTCAAATAGGTACAAAACAAATCAACAAATCCAATAAGTAGATATTCAACTAGGGAATGAGTTGCCACACATCCTTTCCCAGACTCATCACTAATCTTTGTAAGAAACACTCAATGTCAGGCAGGCACAATAGCTTATACCTGTAATCCCAGCACTTGGGAGGCCAAAGTGAGTGGATTGCCTGAGTTCATAGTTTCAAGACCAGCCTGAGCCAGTGCACAACCCCATCTCTAAAAAAATAGCCAGGCATTGTGGTGTGCACCTGTAGTCCCAGCTACTTGGGAGACTGAGACAAAAGAACCACTTGAGCTCAAGAGTTTAAGGTTGCTGTGAGCTAAGACTCCACAGCACTCCACCAAGTGTAACCAAGTGAGACAAGAAGAAAAAGGAGGAAGAAGGAAGAAGGAGGAGAAGGAATAAAGAGGAAGAAAGAAGAAGAAGAAGAAAGAAGGAGGAAGAAAAAAGAAGAAGAAAGAAGAAGTTCTCAATGTCCTTCTCATTTGCCTTCAGAAAAAGAAATGTACTATCTCTTCCTTCCCTACAACAACATTCCTTAATTAACTACTCACAACTCAAAACTGCCTTAAATTTCCTTCCCCTTAAACCTATCTGTTTACATAACCTTAGCAAACGGTGATATTTGGAATAGGGGAGATAATTTGGCCATCATCTGTTAAAATATGAAAGCATCACCTCTGCATTGCACAGCTCCAGCAAATCCTTTTCCAGTGTATTCTGGAATTGGGCAATGCTACAGCCTTTCCTGAGGACTTGTCTCACCTCAGTTCAGTGAAGAAAGAAATGTGCACTTATAATCTCTTTTTCTTCAGTTTTGTGATCCTACCTGTCAATTTTGTGATCACAGGAAAAGTCCCATTCATCATTCTGTTTCCCATTCAAGCATATACTACATATCAAAAATCAATTAAATACTTGAGTCTAAAGATTTAGGGAGAAATCAGATGGGGAATAAATTTGACAGTAATTAGCATATTAATGGCATTTTTAACCACTGGGCTAAATTAGTATTTATGTAAAGATGTATGTAAAGGGAGCGTGCTATGAATTAAGCTCAAGAACACTGGTTGTTTGGAAGAAGAGAAAAATCTAAGTATATAGAGTGAGCAAGGAGAAAGAAGGAAATGAGGAAAAGGTGATCTCATAGAACTATTTCAAGAAGGAAAGAATAAACAAATGCATCAAAAACTGCTAGGAAGTAAAGTTTTGGACTAAGAATTAACAATGAATTTAGTAAAATGCTAGAGCTCCAGTGACACAATCAGTTAGCACACAGTACTTATATGAATTTTGCAAAATGAAAGTCATTAGGGCTCAGCGCCTGTGGCTCAAGCCGCTAAGGCGCCAGCCACGTACACCTAAGGTGGCGGGTTCGAATCCCCAGCCCAGGCCGGCCAAACAACAATGATGGCTGCAACCAAAAAATGGCCAGCCGTTGTGGCAGGCGCCTGTAGTCTCAGCTACTTGGGAGGCTGAGGCAGGAGACTCGCGTGAGCCCAGGAGTTGGAGGTTGCTGTGAGCATGATGCCATGGCACTCTACCCAGGGGGATAGCTTGAGGCTCTGTCTCAAAAAAAAAAAAAAAAAAGAAAAAGAAAAAGAAAGTCATTAGTAAACTCAACAGAACAGGAGGAATAAAATCCTAATTGGAGGAGTTAAGGAGATAAAATTTTAAAAGGTAAGGCACCTAACAAAAACATACAGTAGCTAATATAGCATGAAAGGCCAGTAAAGGCCACAGGTCTAATAGGTTATGGCTTACTTCATGGGGAATACAAAAAAGACTATCCATTAAAAAAAAAAGATCAAAGAAGAAAATGCATATTTTAGAGATAGTTTGAAGAACACACAGATCTTAAAAAGAATCAAACAAATCTTGAAAATGAAAAACAGTTATTGATAACTAGAAAATGCCATGAAAGCTATGTTAACCAGTTTGAAGAAAATATTTCAAATTGTATATAAAACCAGCACATTGTGCTCCACAACTGCATTTAATGTACACAGTGATGATTTAATTTTAAAAAAGAAAAATAGTTATTGACATTGAAATGATGTTTATTAATATTTATAGTTATGTAATTATATATGAGTAATAGTTAAGTATTATACTAATCATAGTTTAAGAGAGAGTAAGTTGGAAGATAGAACTAAGGAAATATCTTTGAACAGTACACAGAAAAGAAGAGATTGAAAATATGAAAGAGAACTGAGAATAGAATGAGATCAAGTGTAATAGGAATTGGATATGAGAGAATTCAGAGAATATTTTAAAAGATAATAATAATATTCCAGAAGAAAAAAATGTTAAGTCCTCAGATCAAAAAGGTTCATTACAGCTGAAATTAGATAACTTGAAACAGAAAGACAGATACACATACACACATAAACACACACATACAAATGTGTCAAAACTCATCATAAGAAACTGACAGTCATAAAAAGAAAATCATTATGAACTGACCATCTTTGTCTTCCTTAACTTTAGTTGCTTTAAATCCATTTGTATCTGAAAATAAGATTGCAGCCCCTCCTTTCTTTGCTTTCCATTTGCCTGATATATTGTTTTCTGAACCCTCACCCTAGTTTTGTTTTGTCCTTTAAGCTTAGGTATGTTTCCTGAAGATAGCATATGAATGGCTTGTGCTTTTTTTTTTTTTTTTTTAGGTCCTTAACTTGCTTTTTTTTTTTTTTTTGTAATTTTTTTAATTAAATGATAGCTGCATACATCAATACAAACATGGGGTACAGTGTAGTGTTTTCACACACATTCTGAAATACTTTCATCAAGCTGGTTCACATAAATTTCATGTCATTTG
>CAUYTI010019675.1:0-13973 GCA_963575145.1 Galago senegalensis | reverse complement strand
AACAACGACAGCTGCAACTAAAAAATAGCCGAGCATTGTGGCGGGTGCCTGTGGTCCCAGCCACTTGGGAGGCGGAGGCAGGAGACTCGCTAGAGCCCAGGAGTTGGAGGTTGCTGTGAGCTGTAATGCCAGGGCACTCTATCCAGGGGGACAGCTTGAGGCTCCGTCTCAAAAAAAAAAAAAAAAAAGAAAAGCAAGCAATAAACAAAAAAAACAGAGGCAGAATTGGGTCCTTTTCTCTGGGGCTGTGAAGATTTTCCTTAGGCTCTCTGAGCTAGCCTCATCTGGAAAATGCTTAGCACAAAACACGAAAGAAATCAAGGAAGATCTAAGAGTAGAGTGGGCTGCAGGTATGTGCAAAGCCCAATTACTTCACCTCTGACTCCCTGAGCCCATTTTCCTTAAAATTTACAAGCAAAATTTGCTATAGGTCTTGGAGTGCCAGCCCTCAGTCTATAAAGAGAAGCCCCTCTCCTGCTCCAAGTCTAGGAACTCTCTCCCTATACAGTATTCAATGCTCCCCATTGCTTTTAGAACAAAGATTCAAACCTCCACAATGGCTGGCAATGCCTTCACTTCCCCCTTTCTCTCCAGCCTCATTTTACTCACAAGTCCCGTTGTTCTCTTTTTGGCTCTTTCTTTTAGTTCCTCGTACATTTTCTTCTGCCACAGGACCTTTGCAGATATAATTCCTTGTACCCAGAGCACTTTTCAGCGTTCATTACCCAGGTAACTCCTCTTTATTCTTCAGATGCCAGTGCATGTTCCACCTCCCCAGGGAAAAGCGTTCCCTGACTATGCCATCCCCACTTCATGATCTCAGAGCATTGTGCCTCTCTCTTGCTTGATAAATGTCTATCTCCTTGGAAGCTCCAGAAGAAAACTCTGTCTGTCTTATTCACTGTTGCACCTCCTAGGCCAAGCACGGTGCCTGGGGCTGAGGAGTACCTGCTGCCAACATTCAGCAGGTTCTTCATGCAAGGCAGTGTCCAGAGTTCTTGTCAGATACTAATTTAATTGTCACAATTACCTCACAAAGCTTAGTATCCCTATATTATAGTTGGGGGGAACAACAAGGTCCAGAGACGTTAAGTAACTTGCCTAATATCACACAGCTAGTAAGCAGAAAAACCAGTTTGATCTCAGGGTGTTCAAAGGCGGGAAGGCAGAGTGCAGAGCCTGCATCCAAACACAACAAGGCTTGGCGCCTGTGGCTCAAGTGGCTAAGGCGCCAGCCATGTACGCCTGAGCTGGTGGGTTCGAATATAGCCTGGGCCCGCCAAACAATAATGACAGCTGCAACCAAAAAAACATAACTGGGTGTTGTGGCGGGCACCTGTAGTCCCAGCTACTTGGGAGGCTGAGGCAGGAGACTCGCTTGAGCCCAGGAGTTGGAGATTGCTGTGAGCTGTGATGCCATAGCACTCTACCCAGGGCAACAGCTTGAGGCTCTGTCTCAAAAAAAAAACCCACAAGAAATATTTTTTTAATAAATATCTAAGTGATTCTCCTTGCTGACCTTGCCTGCTGGGATTAGCCTGAGGGGAACCAGTGCTCCCCGCTACCTCTCAACACAAGGCGAGCTGCTAGGGTGTGGAGCAGGAATTGCAATCAGCAAAGTCAGTGAGGGTTGGGTTCCTATCTCCACTGGAGCCTGCTTGTGGGCTAGTGTGGGAACCAAGGGCTGTTTATGGGTCTTCTGGGGCAAATGTGCTCCTGGATATTAACTAATTGCCAGTTAGTGTTGGGACAGCCCCATTGCAAAGCAAAAAGAGGCTCTCGAGGCCCCTACTTGCTATTTGCTATTCAAACAACCCACAACCTCCTTATACTTGGACACTCCTAAAGCATCCACGCACTCAGTTCAGTCTTCTTTACTCAGCTGATGGATGAAGATGCTTGCAGCTCTGTGGGGGCCACCATGGCCCAGCAGGCACCTGCACAGCCTGCACGGCTGTAGCTGAGCACTGGTCTATTTAATTGCACGTTGTTCCTTTGTTTTTCCGGGTGGGCAGCAGGAAGGGAACTGTGCACATCAGTGACAGACACAGCTCTAAGAAAACCTGATGCCACAGAGACAAACAGATGAAGCCTTGGGGGACCAAAGCCATTGAAGCTTAGCTTCAACCTGACATCTTCCAGGATTAAGCTGGTCAACTATACCATTATTAAAGAAAACAGAAAAAAAATTAAACATTCATGGAATCCTGGAAATACGTGGGTGGGCAAGTACTGTATCTGGCAGGCCAGGCACAGCCTGAGGTTTGATCATCTATTTGTAATTCCCTAGAAAGTCCTGCCTCTCCCCAACAGGATGGCATCTCTCACAGAATCCCACTTGCCCTTCCAAGTGATCACTATCCTTCCAAGGAGGCTGAGGCTCTGGAAAGGGCGATAGTAATGGTGCCCAGGTCTGTTGCTTCCTCCCAAGCAAACAAGAGTGCAGCTGGCTGAGCAGTCTTGCCTGTCTGTGGCAGTGGTGTTTCTGAATTTACCCACCATGGAGTCCTTTGCTGACATGAAATAGAGTAAGAACGGCTTGCTCAAATGTAAGGCACGGACCTGACAGGGAGGGGAGGTCACACCCAACTGCCTACCCTATCCTCTGTGGTTCTAGAGGGGCTCACAGGCTACGGTTTGTAGAATTGAATCATCTAAAGGGGAAATGGCCACTTTGGAGTCTGCTGTGCTGGGATTCAATTCCCCTTCTCAAATGGGAACAGTGCTTTAGACTTCAGTTTCAGTCCCAGATTTTAGCTACCAGTCTGGGCAGGACTGGGAGCCAGTTGCTGGGTGGAGACGGCAGCATGAAAGAGAACAGGGCTTCCCTAGAGCTCATCGAATCAGCTTGGGCCCCATGGGTGGCCAATGCAGGGGCTAGTCCCAGATCTGAAAGGCCGGAGGGCAAACAGATGTAGAGACATCCTTCAGACTCAGTGTTTTTCTGTGGGTGGTGGCTGAAGAAATCCATGCCTCTGACAGCCACATCAAGCACCTGGTCTCGGAGACCGGCTGGGATTAGGATCTTTAGAGAAGGAACTTTGTTACTGTCCTGTCAATAGAAGTTTTGGGGTATCTCATGCAATTTAAAATCAGAACTCCAACTGAACCTTAGATGGAGTTGGGGAGCTAAAGGGACCCAAAAGCCCCTTCCTCCTCACTGTGCACTTGCTCTGCCCGAGTGCTTCCTGGGTTTCCCAACTCCCCAGGTCCCCATAAAGGAAAATTCAGCTCTGATGCCACTGAAGGTGGCTCCAAGGGGCTCACTGGCCCGGCCTGGAGTTAACTGGTAAGGGAAGGTCTTATTCTGGGAGCAAAGTACAGCTGGGCAGATTATCCAATAGGGGCCCCATGCCCAACCCGACTATGTTTTCAATTATTCATGCAAGTCATTCAACAATTATTAATGAACACGTTCCAGATCCTGGGTATTCTGGTGATGGAACCAAATTCCTACCCTCTTGGAGTTTATGATATTCAATTCAGGAGGAGATAGCAGAAAAGTCAATGAGCTGATGGCTCCAGTGGTGCTAAGGCATTATGGAGCGTGCTATTTACATACAGGGATCAGGCAGAGTGCTGAGAAGTGCAGACACTGGAGGCGGGGAAAGGAGGAGTGACTCTCTTAAGAGACATCACAGAGGGCAGATTTTGTTCTAGAAAACTCACTCTGGAAGCAAAAAAGGCCCAGGTGGTTGAGGGTAAAGGAACCAGTTACAAGGCTGTTTGGACACTGGTCTGATCTCTCTACCAGGGGAGACTGGCCAGATATCCAGAGGACTATCCACCTGGCTGTCCTATGTGGCATTCTGAGCCACTGCTTCTGGAGAACGTTGGCCAGTGTGACAATTCATTTGTCATTTGGGGAAATGTAGTTGAGGACGGCAATAAGCAGCCCAGGAGTGAGTGAACTGTGAGGTATTTTTCTTTTTTGAGATATTTTTCTCCTTCTAAACTTAAAAAGCATCCTGGCACGGAAGTGAACCTGCAACTCCCTGCGTGTATGGGGCAACTTCCCAGTTCTCAGACCTCATCACTGGCTTTTGTTGCTGAAATCCTGATGGTTGATTCTCAGCCCTCGGGGCACTGAACTTTAGCCTGAACATCTGTTCTTGCCAGAGCACTTGGTCATTTGCTCCACCTTAGACTCCCACTGTGACAGAAAGTGGGTACGCACCTAGCAAATGCCAAGATAAGGACCGTCCAGTGGGGGAGAGACTAGAAATGAGAAATGGGGCTCAGCGCCTGTGGCTCAAGCGGCTAAGGTGCCAGCCCCATACACCTAAGGTGGGGGGTTCGAATCCCCAGCCCGGGCCCGCCAAACAACAATGATGGCTGCAACCAAAAAATGGCCGGGCGTTGTGGCGGGCGCCTGTGGTCCCAGCTACTTGGGAGGCTGAGGCAAGAGACTCGCTTGAGCCCAGGAGTTGGAGGTTGCTGTGAGCTGTGATGCCATAGCACTCTATCCAGGGGGATAGCTTGAGGCTCCGTCTGAAAAAAAAAAGAAAGAAATGAGAAATGGGAAGCCAGAGGGCTACAGCTGCAGGTGCGTCCAGAGGCACCCAGCAGAGATGGGGCTGGACAGTCTCGCAATCAGCGCCCTCTGCACCTTAGGGCCCCAGCACCCCAGGGGGGACCCCTTTACACTATAACCAGGGGAGCTCCTTGCTTTTCTCCCTCTTGCAACCCAAAGCTTTCTCGATACCCACAACTGCCCATGGGGCTGTGTCTGAATCACTCCTCCCAGGGTTGCCCCAAGCCCACACCATGGCCAGTTATTTCCCAGCGTTCCCTCACGCTTTGAGATCCCTGTGAGAAAGCTGCCATTAAAAACCAAAGCTAAGCACCCAGTGGGCAACGCCCAGAGTGAAGTGTGGGTGGAGTTCTTCTGCTCCACGTGCTTTTCAACTAGCTTTCTACCTTCAGAGTTGAGTACTGAAGTGGAGTAACTTCCTCTTCTGCCTTTGATGGAACTGGGTTGCTTTCTGGGCCCTTCCCCATGAAGTCAGTGAGCTGGACCCCTCATCCAACATCCCTCCCCCATTCACTAAACTCAGGCTCCTAAAATCTGTACAGCTACACTGAAATTGAGGGATCCCATCCACCTCTCTAAACTGACCTCCCTCCACATTTCAATAATGCAATTTAGCAGCTACCTTATCCTTTAGCTTAAAATTCTACAGATCCTGCCAAGGAAGTGTTATCATCCCCATTTCACATAGAGGCAGCGGCTGGGACTAAGATTAAGTACATCAAAATATACGTGCCCCTTGCCATATTGGTGGAAAATACAGGTTTCCCAATTCCTCCAACTTCCATTCTCGGCCATATTAAAAGTCTCACATCATTTAATTTTTATGGAGCCAGTTGATGTTTTCCTTTGTGATTTATTTTATTGCTTATGGATTTTATTTTTTCCTTTGTCTGAAGTTTGGATTAAAGGAAACCTATCTGCTTCTAAAAAAGGAAAAAGGCTTTATTTTCACTTAACTATAGACTCAAGAATGAATGTCTATTGGCGTCCCTGCCCCCCACAGCTCACTTCACGTGGCTGCACCCTCTAGTCCATACTTCTCCATTGATTGATGTTTGTTCTGTCACTAATCGACTGATTTCAACAGCTCCTTTCTGAGAAAACAGGAATTTATAGAAAACTCAGAAATTCAGAAAAATTGAGTAGAAATTATCCACAACTTTTCTTAATTCTTGAATATATCTTCCACTAGTTCCATGGGACAAAATTCCCAGAGATGAAAACCTTGGGTCAAAAGGTAAGAATATTAAAAACACTTTTTTATTTTTGGTACTACCCAGGCTAGAGCACAGTGGTGTGTCATCATAGCTCACTAACCTCAAACTCCTGGGCCCAAGGGATCTTTCTGCCTTGGTCTGCTGAGGACCTGGAACTAGAGCCATGAATCACTGTCCAGCTCATTTTTGTTTTTTGTAGGGATTGGGTCTATGTTGCTCAGACTGGTCTCGAACTCTTAGACTCAAATAATCCTTTTGCTTCAGCCTCCCAAGGTGGTAGGGTTACAGAAAGGAGCCACTGTGCCTGGCCCACGTAAGACTTTTGACACACCTGTCAGACTGCCCTCTGGAAAGGCCCACCACTTTGCACACAGTCCCTCCTACACCTGGCATTCTTGGGAAGGGACGGACTGCTTTTTAATGCACAAAAAGGAGCAAAAGCCACTGGCCAGGCTGGACAGCAAGTACTGTACCAAGCAGGAAAGAGGCACCTTTGGTAATGATTCCCATCCACGACCTGATACTTTAATGTGCCAGAAGAAAGAGAAGGGGCCACTTGAGTCAACAGATTCTTAAGAGCCAACAAAAAGTTTTTCTGGACACAGAACACTAAATATAACAAGGGAAGTAACCTTTAAAAAAATCAGAAGTTCTCCCTAGACGAGTTCTCCCAGTCTGGCCAGCTGTACAGGCTTGATCTTCAGGTCTTCTGGCACAGAATCACAGTGGCCCAAATCAGAAAACAAGTCAGTGTAAACAGACCACCACGTGTCCCCCTGCTGACTGCCGGCTCCTCAGTCTACAGAGAGTATCTGCCAACTTCTGCTTCCTGCGGCGGCAATGGCTGACCAGGGACCTGGCTGCTGCTATTCTCATGGACTATGGCAACTTTAAGATAAGGTATTTGAGGAAGGAAAGCTTCATGTTGATTACTCATCGTTCTTATAAACATTTAGAAAAGGTAAACAGTGGGAAATAATGCTTTGTTACAGTCACTAAAATGTCACCAAAAAATCAGCATCCAAAAGGGGAGCCGTGCAATTAAATTGACCGTGAAAATCTTCTGCTGGAATAAAAATCATAGCCAGGCCAAGAGAATTTCACTTGTACAGAAGAAAAAGTGCTTCTGAAAGCTGTGTCTGGAAATCAGCTCCATGGTAACAATGGTGGCCACACAGAGAGTGCTGCTTGTGTGCCCAGAAACAGGTATTCCTCTTTTTTTTTTGAGACAGAGCCTCAAGCTGTCCCCCTGAGTAGAGTGCCGTGGCATCACAGCTCACAGAAACCTCCAGCTCCTGGGCTCAAGCGAGTCTCCTGTCTCTGCCCCCCAAGTAGCTGGGACCACAGGCACGCGCCACAACGCCCGGCTATTTTTTGGTTGCAGCCATCATTGTTGTTTGGCGGGCCTGGGCTGGCGCCACTTGAGCCACAGGTGCAGATCCAGTATTCCTCTTTTTTTTTTTTTTTTTTTTTTTTGTCACCAAGCATCTTTATTTTTCTGTTACATAAAACACGGTTATTCCTCTTTAAACTATATGGAAATATCATCCTTCTTTCAAGGTAAGAAAAAAGACTCAAGAGAATTAGGAACTCAGATCTGGGTCACAATACAAGCAAAGGCTTAGAGATCCGAACATCCAGGTCTGTCAGAATCAGAAACTTGCCCCTGCTTGACCCCAGGTCATCATCCCCTTTGCTTGAGGCCCCCTCCCCTTCCCCATACTTACTCTCAAGGAGAAAAAGTCACCTGCTCTGTGAGGCAGAGAGATGTGGGCTCCCTCAGAGACAGTGGGGTGTGAAATAAACACAGACACCATTTTGTAATCAATGACTTTTATCTTTAAAAATGGAAGCAAGTGTTTTGACAGAATACTATGGCCGCTCTATAAGAGCCGATCTAGGAGTAATTCACTGTCCTCCTCTGGGATGTCACGGCTTTAAAAAAAAAAAAAGACAAAACAGGAGAATAATCCACAATGCTTCAGGCGCCTAGGAGCCTGGCTGGGCATCCACTCATCAGCTAAGTCCTAAGCTATAACCTAAGATCAGAGTGACTCTTCCTCACCCTTCTGCTTCTCCCTGAACCACACTCCCTACAGTGTTTCACACCATCACCAACAACAATTTCGTTTACTAAATTAATTTGATATCAGAACCTTAAAACATTTCTGAATCTTAGAAACAGAAGTCCTCAGCAGATCACGTTGACAGAGGAACAAATACAGGCTTGCATATAAGTCATCGTAATTATTTTCTTTACATCTCATTATCCACTTCAATATTAAAAACACACACGTCCATACACACACATACACACAAACAAAACCACATCCAACATTCAGATGCCCTGAAATTGTGGAGGCAGCGATCTCAGTATTGGTTGGTTAAGAACATGGTACCTTTTCTACCCAGATGTTACCTCCTCCAGCTGTGCCTTCTAACCACTGTCGCCACACTCTGCCTCCAACCTGATTCCCTGTTTACAGAGGTTCCCAGCCGGTCACAACAGCACCGAGCACGCACGCAAGAGCTCCCTCTGTGGTCCCAGTGGCACTTTCAATCATAGCCTCTCGGCCCTTCCAATGCAGAGGCTCCTTAAATCTTGTTTCTCAAGCATGCAATATGAGAGACTGGAAATGGGGTGAGGTTCTAACTAATGTAGGAATGAGCAGGTGACCAGAACTCTGTCTCTGAACCTCCACCCAGGTCCGGGGAGCCTCTGGGCTTTGACACAGCCTTGGTGAAAGCTGGAGAGGCAGAGCAGATTAGTTTGTGTGGAGGGTACAAAGGGACATGTTTGTACACGTTAAAGCTATAGCAGAGGTCTGTGCTCCTGTTTTTGCTTCATTCTAGAGCATTCCTCAGTCTCAATATTCAGTAGCACCTTCTGGCCTCATCTTAGCTGAACATGATTAGGGCTGAAAGGCAGGAAAAAGAGAAGGAATGGCTGGGGGAGCCCTGAGAGAGGTCGCAGCACATGTGAGGAAGGGGACAGAGCAGGAGCTTTGTGGGTGGGAGGAGAGCCACCTCCTCCTCCAGCACAGGGCACGCGGGAAGACAGAGGACCACCCCGGGCAAATGCTCCCCTCCAAGTTCCCTTGTTTTTAGCCTTCACCACTGTACTGAAGAGCGAGGCAAGCTGCAGAAATGGGCAAGAAGATACTGTTAACAATACATGTGTCTTCTTGTCCCGGGCACCCTTGTCAAGTATTGACCAAAACCTGAAACATGATGCTTAAAGTGATGAATGCAACAGATCCTACGTGTGTAACAAAACTGCAGAAACACATGCTATTTTGGGTTAGATTATAATCATCAGAAGCACAGGATAACCAAGAAGCAAAATTCCATTCTGGTACAACTACCCCATTTCTAGAAAAGAGAAAGGAAAGAAAGGAAGAGATGCAATGTGAGCTTTTTGATCAGAAGGCTCAGTGAAATGAGAGGGGCAGTAATATGAATCCGGGTGATTTTTTCAAGTCTTCCTTTTGTACAGTCATAGATGACCGGCTTTGTGCTGCTAAGGAGCCAGCACCATGTGGCTACTGCTCTGATTGTTCTCAGATGAATGTTTATACAAAATAATATCTTATCTTCATTTAGTTTATAAACATACACAGTGCTGTCCCTTTCAAATTAAGAAGAAAAACCACACAGAAATACTGCAAAGTAGCAAAATACAAAGAAAAAAAGCTACTTTTGTTTTTGGCAACATTAAAAAAGAAAGAAATATAAAAAGCTATAAAAAGCAATGTGGCATTGGTCCCTATTCGTAAAAAAAAAAAAAAAAAAAAGGTACTTGGGCATGACACTGAATCAGAATTGGTTTGTTTTCTAAAATTCAGAATGTCTGGGATTTTAAAGGTAGCACTTTTGTCTTTTAAAAGTTCAACAAGTCACGTAACACTTAAAACATCAAAAAAGCTTTCTGATAAAAAGCTCAGCTTTTAAGCCATGTTTTGTTTCTGCAAATTTGGGAGACGAATTGAGTTCTTACTGGAATGTGGCCTATGGCTGGTTGACAAATCTGAAATGGAATGTCTCCAAATGGCAGTGCCTCCCCTTCCGCCCACCTAGGACCACACCAACAACCAGCTACCAAGCACAAGTTCTTGCTCCCATTTTTTATAGGGGTGGGGGTGGGACCTTCAAGCTGCTATCTTCTCCATCTGCTGTTCTAATTTGGAAATACGCTCATCTTGATTGCAGATTGTGTCTTTTATAGATTTGATCTCTTTTAAAATCTCATCCAACTTGGCTTCATTTTGCTAAGAAAACAAACAAAACCGTTGTCAGTAACTGAAGAGCAGTAAACAGAGTTTAATACAGTTCAGAATTTTTAAACATAAAATGCAATTTTCTATTTTGTAAATGGGAAGCTATGGTTACCAAGTTGAAAAGGTGAGTCAAAACCCAGGGCATCTAGGCCTAATGAGAATGCAACTAAAGCTGATCAATCCACCTGAAACCCCAAAGCAAAGACAGCAGTGTTCTGCAGCGTGACTTCTTGTCCCCATGCCTAGGCCCTTACCCAGACAAAGGCTCTCAGGTAACAATTACACTGAAGGACAGATCCCTTCAAGGTCCATCCACAGTAACTGCTGCTTGACCAGGGTTAGGTGTGACTCTTCCAGAGGCCACTGAGCTCCTACCATCTGCTAGGGAGGCTCCTCTCGGGAAAGAAATCCACCCCCACCCACCACCACCCTGTCAACTCACTCCTCTTCTCTCGAGTACCTGCTCTCCCAGGAGCAGCAGGACTCAGCAGTGGCCACAGTGGTTCTCCAATGCAGGCTCCATTATCATCATCCTACCCAAATGGCTCTTGTCAAAATCATCCTTGTGGTTAACCCCATGTACTGCCAGACCTTCCTGTCACCTGGCCACTCGGCAGCACCAGAACACTCTCTCCATTCCTTCCTTCTGGGGACCTTCTCTTCCTGGTACCTCTGACCCCACGCTTCCATGTCCATTTAACAAAAATCAGAGATGAGTTTCACCAGGTGGGTGAAAAGATAGGAAAAAACTAAAAGCCTCCTGTCTACTGAGATGGCAATGGAATAACATCTCCTCCAGTCATCATAAAAAACAGAGCTAAAGGAGCAAGTGTGACCATAAATTCCCCAATGTCACACACCCCAGGACTTTCTTACATGTAGCACAGGTTACCGTGCACTGAAAACCCACCCCATGTGCCCAAGCTGGGGAGTACTCGCCAATGCTGTGCACCACAGAGGGCTGTCCACAGGAGAAGGCCCAGCCAGCCAAGTGCCTGCCTCAAATGCCTCATCCTTACCACACTGGCTGTGTCTGTGGTCTTCTTAGGGACGCTGATCAGGTCACACTTCTTGTTTGCTGATGGCTTGCTATCCAGAATGTTCTTTTTGACCACCTTGAGATCCCTGTTCTTGCCTGGAATGTACCCGTGCTTTAAAGAGATAAGGAGTGGATCTGCATTCTTCCCCTCAAACCACTCTTCTGCCTCCAGTGCAGCTTCTGGCCCCGCTGTGTCCGGATACAGGTCATCTTGGAAAAGGTCAGACTATAAGAGACATTGGGGAAAACCCTTAGTTAGGGTAAGGAAGAAAGGTCTGGGATTTTTTATCAGTTTTTTTTTTTAAATATATTTTTTAATTATTATTTTTTTTTAGAGGCAGAGTCTCACTTTATTGCCTGTAGAGTGCTGTGGTGTCACAGCTCACAGCAACCTCCAACTCCTGGGCTTAGGCGATTCTCTTGCCTCAGCTTTCCGAGTAGCTGGGACTACAGGCGCCCACCAGAATGCCTGGCTATTTTGTTGTAGTTTGGCCGGGGCCAGGTTCGAACCCACCACCCTCGTTATATGAGGCCAGTGCCCTACTCACTGAGCCACAGGCGCTGCCCATCATTTTTATCTTTTAAAAGCATGGATTATCCAGAAAACTGGGTACTCACCTTCCTGGGAACAGTCATGATAATAGGCTCACACTTTCTCTCATGAAGTTTGAAGAATCTTGAAAGGGGAAATAAAGGCAAAATGACATTAAGTGAAATAGGAGGCCAAGCAACAGGATTAATAACTACTATGGGATGTGAAGGGAACTTCTGTCATGTGATCTACTTGGGAACTCAGTGAGACAATGGGAGCCAAGAGCACCTATGCTAGGGAAAGACAGACTCTAGACAAGAACCACTAAGAGAGCTCTGTGTATTATGATAGTCAAATTTCCATTATCTGGGGGCAGATGAACTGTGGTGAAAATACTAACACTGAGCACGATTCACTTGTGGAAACATTACCCTGTCTACAGACAAAAGAGAACACATACTGACTATAAAGTATCCCCAGCCCAGAACCAGGTCTTAGCCAGCTTGAGGGGGTTGACCACTTATAAGTATAAATATGATTTTTTAAAAGGAAACAATCCTAAGAATTAACATTCTGGCATCCAAGCAAAATATATCATGCACAATAGTTAAGGAAACTGTGTACAGGGAAGCAAAACTCAATGGAATTCAGGTGGGAGGGGCAGGAAGGGATGGGAAAATTCACGCCTAACAGATACATCGCACATTTTCTGGATGAAGAGCATGCTTACAACTTTGACTAAAAACATACAAAAACAAACTATGTAACCAAAAACATGTGTACCCATATAAGAGTAAAAAAAAAAAAAAAAAGTAAACTTATGCAAAATGTGGGATGAATGGGAATGGAAAGCAACTTGCATTATAACAGGGAAGAGGGAAGGAGATGCCTTCTGATTGGCAAAAGACAAACAAAAAGAGGATAACATTTTTGTTTGTACCCTACAAGGGGATTAAGCAAACCAGAAACAACTACTTCTACGGATGACCCTGATAAGATCAAGCCACTATTTTGCAGTCAAGACAGGGAATAATGAAAAACTCTCTCTAAACCTCATAGCAAGAGAGGTGGCCTCAGAAAGCATTTTGGTCAGATCTCCACATTAAATGGCCAGTGTGCAAGGGGGGAAATGAGCATAGGTATACATGCTGTTGGGGAAGCATCCTCTGAATTTCAAGAATCAGAGGACATACTGCCATCTCAGATATCCAAACTTGTTTCTCCAGGAAACTTGTGGCCTTTGGTACTTGAAACTAGTCAACACGATCTGGGCGTGAATCTAGTCAAGATCCCTGAAAGACACACTGCTGCAGTGGGTCAGGGAACACGGCTGACCAGGGCTCAGGCATTTAATACCTTAAAAGGTATTTGCAAAACCACAGTACTCTTGAAGAATGATGTGCCAAATCAACCTTTTCACTATTTCAGCCAAAAAGAGTCCCAGATAAACCAAAAACATTTTTAAAGACAGATTTAATGAAAACTCTATAGTCAGTGCAATGGTGACTGACTGGGAATTGACTTCCTGTTCTGCTACTACGGCCCCTGATGGGGGACAACTTCACCAAGCCTCAAGTTCCTCATGCAAAAATGGGGATAAAAGTCACACCTATCAGGCTCAGTGCCTGTAGCTCAGTGGTTAGGGCGCTGGCCACATGCACTGAGGTAGGCAGGTTCAAACCCAGTGGGGGCTTGCTGGACAACAATGACAACTGCGACAAATAAATAGCCAGGCATTGTGGTAGGTGCCTGTAGTCCCAGCTATGTGGGAAGCTGAGGCAAGAGAATTGCTAAAGCCCAAAAGTTTGAGGTTGCTGTGAGCTATGACAGCATGGCACTCTACCAAGGGTGACGTAATGAGACTCTGTCTCCAAAAAAAAAAAAAAAAGTCACACCTACTTCACAGGATTGTGACAAGCAGTAATAAAAGTAAGCCATGGAACATATTTAGCACAGTGCCTGACATAAAATAAATGTTCTAAAGACACTTAATAGAGATCCTGAACAATTGTGCTTATAGATTTTTAAACTTTTGGATGCCACTAAAATATTAGATGTAATCTTAAGTTCAGATTCAGTCAATTATGAACCATATTTTGGTTAGTTTGGCTTAAACCACAACTTTAAATGATCTATGACAGATTTCCTTTGTTACATCAGCTATTTTTTTAAAACCCACAGGGGTAAATATAAAAATTCTTTTACTTTTATTTTGAAAGATATAGAGATCCATTCTTTTTTTTTTTTTTTTTTGAGACAGAGCCTCAAGCTGTCCCCCTGGGTAGAGTGCCGTGGCATTACAGCTCACAGCAACCTCCAACTCCTGGGCTCTAGCGAGTCTCTTGCCTCTGCCTCCCAAGTAGCTGGGACCACA